>JZSA01000170.1:0-144939 GCA_000956155.1 Cotesia vestalis
CTAAAAAGTTGAAAAAAAAAAAAAAAAAAAAAAAAAGTCTTTAAACCAAAACTTTTTGTTGATAC
The DNA here is from genome assembly GCA_000956155.1 of Cotesia vestalis. Lineage (NCBI taxonomy): Eukaryota > Metazoa > Arthropoda > Insecta > Hymenoptera > Braconidae > Cotesia > Cotesia vestalis. The sequence goes on from JZSA01000170.1 coordinate 66, forward strand.
CTCCTCGAGCTTAGCGAAATTTGCAAGGCAAGTGACTTGAGTTGATTGGCTGGCCGGATCACTCATATATATTCATTGAAGATCCAATCCATTAGGAGTGTTGAAGTGGGATGAAAAAGCAAACCCAAGGGAACGCTACAAAAAGAAGGGTTGATCAAAGGTTTTAAAAATTATGACCTTTGCAATATTAAAGTATAATTCGAATAACACTTCGGTATTATTATTGTTCAATTTCTCTTTCGGCGTTGTATTTAATCATAACTTCTCTCTTTAACATAAATGTATTTATTCAATTTTTGACGTATAACAGAAAGTTTTCAAAAATCAAATCATTCAAAACTAATTATTTAATAAAAAATTTGGATAACCTCCATTCGAACTTTCAGTATTTGCAGTCTTTAAACAGCGTATAAAAAAATCAAATATCTATTTCAAAGATGCCATAGTGCTTGTACATTTTTAAAGATAAAATCCAAAATCTTGAAAGAAGAGAATAATTAACAATTACAATTATTTAATATTTTAGGTCAGGTGTATCTATTTGAAATGATATGATCATTTGTATTCAAAATTAATGTAATTGAATTTTCTTAGCGCAGGGATGATATGCACGTGTGTGCAAATATTATTTCATGAGAAGTAAGGGAATTCATAAAGAGCATGATAGCTACTACACCACATTGCTGTCTACATTCCACATTGATTCTGCAGGGAATTCAAAGGTGGTTCGCATCCAACCACCACCTCTCTTGTACATTGTACAGACAAAGTCCGTCTGCTTGAACGAATAGAAATTGAGCCAAAATTTCAGTCCACCGGTCTGGAAGAATGTTAAATTAATTCTTAAATTAAATTCTCGTTATCACTTTAATTCTTGTAAGTAGGTATCTACAAGGGTTCGTGCATTTATTACTTTGTTTAATATTTTATTTTCTCAGTACAGTATTTTGGCCCTCTTAACTACACCTGCTAAGTCCCGATATTAATTAGACGTTCAAAGCCAAGACAAAAATCTTTTTAGTACTTTCATCAACGATGTTAAGTTTTCAAATAATATTTAATAAATTTTCACTATCAAGCAGAAAGGATGAATTTTCATGACATTTTGAATAGCAGTAAGCAAAATCTAATTATCTTGTCATTAGATAGATCTTTGACTCGCCTCTTTTCTGTTCATGTATAATTGGGTTAAAAGTCGTCTCAGTTGGGTCTTTGCTTTGCTGTGCCACGAAGACCATTGAGATTTTAATACTCTACTATACACTTTGCTTCTGCTGCTTTATCGTTCAGATATCCCGCTGGGTTTGACTTGTTTATTTTTTTTCAGCTCTTCCAATTTCACTGCTTACTTCTGCAATTATGATTTTCTACTCTTTTAACTCATTTTGTAAAATTATAAATTATGTTGTCGTCAGCGTAAATACTTACAGTATAATTGTCGGTCATTGATTAGTTTCAATATTCTCATAGCCGTAATTATTTTAATTTATAATTCAGAGAAAAATGCTGGAGAGTTACATTACAAAAAATTTAGTTTTTAAAAATTTTTAATAAGAAAACTTTTCGAAAATCATATTTTCTAAATAAAGGATTTGATAAATGAAAAATGAGAAATAAGAAATAAAATTGATGATTTTGTCTATTTGAAATTAATCTGACATGTCATCGGAATATCCTCATAGAAATTCTCTATGACCTACTATATTGGGTTTCTAATAAAAAAAGGTTAAATATCCGAACTGTCGATCTCAAAGCCGGCACATAAATGACATTGGTTAGATAATCGGTAGGAAACTCGATTCGACACGCTCGCAAATAGTATTAGCGCAGGCATTGAGAGGACAGGCGGAGGCAAATATGACTATCTATCGATTGGAATGTCGCGCTAATGCACGCACTATCCGATTTAGGTGCCGAGAACGCTCCAGCATACGCACATATGTAACACATACAGATTAATACGTGTGCAGAGGGTGGATGCTTATTCTACCGTTATTGGTCGCACAGGTGGACATCATCGTTAAGATCGGAGTAATAACGTTTTCAATTGCTACTGAAAGTGACATCAAATCATTTATGCATCTGTTGACACTCAAATATGTCCTTTATTTCAACACATCCTTTCCCACATTATTCAAAAATTTTTAAGTGAATATTGTTGACTTCAAATAAAATTTTAATTCAATCTAAAGCAACTTATTCAATTATTCAAAGTAAATTCGTTTAATCAGCTTTAAGGCTCCTTTACTTTTTAACGAATATCAGTGTCTGTTAATCCGGTTTTGAAAACCGCTCAAGGCATGAATTTCACAACAGACAAAGAGGATTTTCTAAAAATTAAACTGTAAAGTCAAACTACTGTAGGCCGCCTGACCAATGCAATTTTGATTCACTGAAGACAAAGTTGAAAAAACTCTGATAGAAAAATGTTTAACTATCGACTGCCAACTAGTAACGAAATTAAAAATAGAACCGGCTAATTACGAATGATGATAGAGCACTAGAAAAGTACAATGCCCGTAACAAAAAATATCGATGAATAGAGAATTTAAATCTTCCAACCGCTAATGATGATAAATCGGATTTATTCTGTGTAATGCGTATAGATTTTTTTACACGCAATGCTCATCATATGTTGTCTGCGTACAGCCAATACAATAGATAAAATAACGAACATGCGTAAATTCATGTTCCGTAAAGTTTTATCTTTATGGTTACACGACTTCAATTAACGATAAACCCTGGGGAATATGCAGCAGTTTACAAATTTTAAAACCGCTAACTGGCAGTCCGTTCCAATATAAACACTACCGGAGTGTATTTTGTCAGCTTACCATTAACTGTTCAACGGTCAAACAGTTAATCCTCCTTCCATGATTTTAATTATTAAAGGCATTGACACTAGTTAAAATCCGCGAATCCTTTGGTAGCTTTTGCTCTAAAACGATTAAGTCTTCACATGTTTATCATGAAAAAATAATTCGTTAGTTGATTGAAAAGTACTACCAGCAACTTTCGTCAAATGAAGTTGTTTTCACAAAGAATGTTTTATGGTTTTTGCTCAAAAGAGTGGATACCGAAAGTTTCGTTGTTTTAGTTGAATCATCAGAAGCAAAGGAACAAAGGAAAGCAAACTTGTAAATTAGTTCATCTTGGCAATAAAAAACAATTAATGAAAAAAATACTCTTCTACGAAAAACTTTGATAATCGTTTAGATGTTAGACGGTGGAATTTGTTCTTTAAGCACAGTCAGTGTTTGCTGATGAATCAATTGTGCATGATTAAGTTTCTTAGATCCGTAAAAAGTTTATATAAGCTGCTTTTCCATTTTACTTTTTATTATTATCAAGTTTTTGTAGTTTTTTTTTTTTTTTTTTTTTTTTTTTTTTTTTTTTTAAATGCGATCTAAAGGTTATAGCGTTGAAACTTATTCATACCGTAAAACTCTGGAATACTAAAATATGAAAGTACTTTTTTTTTATTTTTTTTTTATAAAAAATTTACATAATTTATGTGTGCTTTTTACTTGATATTTTATAAATCTTTTTTATTTAAATGATAAAAATTATGCTTCCCCAGATTTTAGCTGTCAATTAAAAACATATTTATTACTCGGCTTGTTTCTTGGAGCGAAAAAAATTGGTTGGTCGGCAATCAAATGAAGTTGTGAATATAACAAATGCAAACTTCGTTTTAATTGCATGTGGGATTGACTATTCTCGAAGATCAAAGAGGATAACTTTTGATCAGTTTTGAGTTTGACTGTTCAGTTAACGAGAAAATATTTCCACCTCGGATGTCAAACCGAATATTGAGAATTTCGTAACGAATTAAATCTAATATAATTTGTTCGTAGAGCTAAGAAATTATCATAATTTCTTTTTTTTTTTTTTTATTATCTGAATGAATTGGTATTGACAGTTACCTCTAAAAACCTTCAGATCTCATCATCAATTTCATTCGACGATGAGAACGTTGAAATATGAAAATTTTATTGATGAAGATATCCGAAACCGCTGATGCGTTCTGGCGTAAGCTCTTTGAAGATCCGCGAATACGTTACCTTCAATAACGAAAGCAAAGTAAATATGTAGGATGAAAAGAGCCAAAAATAAAACAGAAACAAAAGGTATACGGGAAAAACAAGAGCATGAACTAGTGAAAAGTGAATTTCCGATATCCCCTCTAGCGAGTAGAGTTCTGTGTCTTTTAGATTAGTTTGAAAATTGGTTTATCGAGAGGGCGTCACTTTCCTCAGCGAATTTATATTCTCATTCTTGTTAGCAAGGAGAACAAAAGAGAGTTAAAGATTAAAAGATGTAATAGAGTGAAGGCGAGTAGCATCCAAGAAAGTAACTTCTGCACGGAATTATTATTCTCATTTAAAACAATCTCTCTTTCATGCTAATATCTTTTTATCTTATTAAATAGCCATGGAAATTATATTCCTAGAAAATTTAATATTGCACTTGTTACATTTCTCGATCATATAATTCCGTGAAATTGAGTTGATTCTATTATTAGTTTTAAAAATATTTTTCATGGGAAAATTTTAATGAACACAAAAAAAAAGTTAAAGTTACTTTGAATAAAGTGAAATCTGGCTATTGTATGTCGAATAATAAAATGGAAAAATATAAAGCGGCAAAGTAATATCGACTTTGTTATTTTTTTTTCTGCATGGAAGTATAAAGAGCAATAATAGTCCCCGTCAACTGAATATAATGCTTTAACGATATTTTGTTCTCGTAACTTGTGCAGAACACTGTGACCTAGTCGTTAATAATAAGAATTGAGGGATAATGTACGTTGAATACAATGGAAAAACGTAAAAAATATAACATTTTTTTTTTTAAATTAACTTACTATTTCATTAAAACTCAGTGATTTTATTTAATTAAAATGATACTCAATTAACTAAATTTTTTGTTTAAATTTTATACGGAAAAAAAGTTGTGTTAAAATTTTACCAGCTGTTACAAAAACGGTATAAATTGAGGTGATTTAAAATTTGAGTTACTTAATAATACAAAGTCGGTATCTAATATTTTTTTAAATAGAACTAAATTGACGGTTTTTGTACTCTAACCTAGGTGACGATAAGCAGTAAATAAAAAGTTTTTACTAGTATTTCTAATGAATATTTCTTTAATTTTAAAAGTGCAAAATAATCGATTGCTTATTTCTTATTGGATTTAGGAATAAATATAAAAAAAATTTTTAATAAAAAAAACGTAATATACAACTTATACTTGGAGTGGGAAGCGCAGTTGGTTTGCGCATGCGCGTAAACTGATCATTAATTCCAACCATAGAGTAAAAAATTTTTAGTATCACTTACGGTATAATTTAAATTACATTAAAATTTTAAATCAACATTTTTACTGTGCTCAGTTGCATTTAGTAGAGCACTAAGAGAATTAAATTACATCATCTGCAATACTAAATTTTTAATGTTACTCTTCTAAGACAGAACTAAAATTTTCCAGTGTTAAAATAATTAGTATCATAATTTTATAAATAGAATTAATAATCACTCAATAAATATTTCTACAACAGCGTTTCGTAATATTTTTCATGTGAATTGTCTTAGAACGATTATACTTTCTGACGGTAACTGTCACCATCTTCCAATTATTCGTATTATAAATATCTTTTTCGAGATTATAAATTCAATTATACAATTTACAGTTGTCAATTTTTAATTTGATGACGAAATTCTGATCATCAATATTAACATTAGATAATAACGTCTACAATATTGATGATGTATATAAATATTTAATAAGATAAAATTTATCAACTCTTGTTATATTATTATCAAGATAAATTAGAAAAACTCTACAATAACTGGATGATAATTTTCACTATTCAATTCTCTTCATGACGTAAATTTAAAAATTTTCCGCGTAACGATTCTAAATAAAGTTTTTACTCCTGATTTCCTGTGAGTCCTTAGTAATAATAAAAAAAATATTAACTCAATTTCCGTAAGTTTTAAAACCGTAACCACAGAGGCTGTAAAAATTTGATTTAAATTTTAAAATTGCAATCCGAATCAACTTTATTGGTTTACCGGTGCAATGTTCTTCTGTATTTCTATATATCTATAGATCTACGTATAGAAAGTATACACCGATGGTGGAATAGAAGGATGGTAGGATATTGATGAAACATCACTGTCGTAGGTGAATAGATGCGGTTACACGACGGGAATTCATTTCCGGCAGTCTCAAAACGATCAATCCGTAGAGGGTTCACAGTATAGTACTATCTACAATCTACTATCTGCTATCTACTATCTACTTTTAAGCATATACGTGCGAATGTATTACACAGACGAGGATGTATTATACTGACTGCCAGTGAAGTAGACATTGAAGTGTAAGTGTCTGGTGGATGGGTAGGATTGTCAAAAGTCAAACGTTTGCCCTCAAACAGAACCAAGACATCAATAATCCCTTTTCCTGACTCTGTCGAACAAACTTCCTTATTGTTTTAACCTCACACTATTTTCCTCGTTTTATCTCCTCTCGGATCTCGCCCCTTTTATCATTAACCTCCGGTAGAATGTAGGCGGACAGATGTACAGATATACAAGTGCGTTATAAATTTTCATTTCGATTTAACCCTCTACTCATCGCGATACCTACTCGAGCATATCACTTGATTCACATAATTCCCGATAAAGCTTCTATATAAACGTTAAATTTAACATTATAAATGTGTTGAAACGAAGCTAAATGTAGACACACCACTCGATTGCATCCGGACCGGAGTGCTCCGATTTTCCGGATCTTCTGTCATAAATAACCAGGTCGAGTATCCCATACATCGTTTGTACAACTCGTACTCGTACTCTGTACTGTTATATTCATTTAATATTATATTACACAACGTAGACTAGAGTTTCCTGGGACATACATGAGTATCAGTTGTGTGTGTGCATATCGACATTTTGGTCGCAATTTCAAATGCTACTAAAATGACATGACTTACAAAGGTATAGTGTGGTTTGATATTGCACCTGCATTGCCTTCACCCTTCCACCGTCTGTACAAGCTCAAATAATAATGTACTTTCCTGAGGGCCACGTGCGATCGCACATTCCCGCAAATGTGTCGCTATTCACCGTACAAATAATGCTCATGAGGTTTATGTAAAGGGTCTTTGAATTTGTGTTTTGGCTCTGTGGTTTATCCTTCTCTTCCTACTCTGCCTTTAAAGTATCAAAAACCTCGAATAAACTGCTTACTAAATCCGTGTGATTAATTGGAGGGAGTTTGAGGGAATTTTATTAGAAGTTCTATTGATTTACTGAAGCTACATCATTAACTTTTTTATCGGTATATTTTTAAATTTACACTTAAAAAAAAAACATTAAATTGATTGAGAAGAAAAATTATTCAACCAAAAAAATCACGTTGAAAATCAGATCTTTAATCAAGCCGAAAAAATTATTGAATTAAGAAATTTTTCTCAGTTTATTGAATAAATTTTGCATGATTCAGGACAATTAAATTTTTCAAAGTGATTTTTTTGCTGCTCTCTTTATATTAGAATTCTCTATTTTTAAATTTTTCATTTACTATCAAGTTTTAGACATAAGAAGTAGTACAAGTCAACGTGAGATGAAAAATCGTCTATTAATATGAGTTTTGTTCATAAAAAGTAAAATTATAAAATTTTCAACTGTGAAACTCTCCTTCTATTAAAAAATTTTTGTTTATTCAATTTTTATAAAATGAAATTCATCGAGTTCAATATAAAATTTCAAAGAGTGAATAATGGAAATTGGAAGAATAGTTTAATTATTTTCAGTGAAAAAATTAAAAAATAAATATATTTTATGCAATTGAGGTAAAATGTTCAATAATTTCCGCACTTTATCTCGAAGCAATTCACTAGAGAAATTATCGGACTGCACAGTGCAGACTTCATTTTACCTCTACTATTTTTTTTCATCTATACACTCGATGAGAAATTACAGACCGTTCGTGTACACTTTTATATATGTATATAGATATATTTTTTATATATCTATATATATATATTTTGCTCATTGTCCTGTTTGACGAGGCGCCCCATTTAGCCTCATTCATAAAGGCTATATAACTACATCAATAGCAAGCTCTCATTGTATATTATATACGTATACGCGGATACCCCGGGAGAGGTTAGCCTGGGTAAAAATTCTCTATCTGCAAAAAAAGCTTTGCACAAATTTCATCTGCAAATTGAGAACGGGGAAAAGAATGCAGATAATAGAGTCTCGTTAAAGTTAAGTACTCGGTTCATCGTCCGAACTTCCGTCATTAAAATTTTTTCATCAGCACACTGGACTTGATAAGAAAATATTATAAAAAATCCAAACAATGCCAAATTAAATAAATATTCAACAATGTGAACAATATATAAAGATACAATATCGTGAAACTCAATTTTAAAAATTTTATTCGAATTCTTCACAGCTAAATTACATACTTGAAATTGAAAAATACTTTCAAAATATTTTATTCGGAATGTGTTGCAGAATTCAAAAGCTGAGTTTTTATGCCAAAAAGAATTTCATTTGCTCAGAAATTTTACAAATTGGAAATTTTATTACCATTAAAATAAATCGTCATTTTATGACATTGCACATAAATTTTAAACAATTCATAACGTCTTCAATTTAATTTGCAAAGTGTTTAATGAATCATAGGAAAATTTATTCGACCATAAATTTCGAGTGTCAACTGACTGTAATATACACTAGACATGTTTATGGATAAATATCAAACTCTAATGCTGTATTAAACGCTACGAGTAGTATATATGTTAAGCGTATTAATAATATTGAATACTATTTCGAGGAAAATGACGTCATTTGAAGATCCTTGGTACAAACTATATCTTGATATGTATCGAGTAAAATGAAATCTATGGGATGAATGATGAAAACCCGCGGCGAAGACCGTAAACTTGACCAAAAGCCGTCGATTTTCCATTTACAACGTCGTAAAATACCGGCGTCGGATCCTCGAGGATTTATATAAGCTGTATCCAAGCTCGTATAACATCTCAGCTAATAATATGATATTTTATGAATAATCTGTCCTCAGATATAAATCATAAAATAAGTTGATAAAGTAAATAATATTGTAGAGATAAATAAAAAATAGGAATAAGCTATCAAACGTTTGAATTATTTATCCATATCATTGTAAATTTATAATAAAATATTTCTAGTAGTACAAGATGTACCCTAACAAGATTGTTCATTCAAATAAATATTGAAATTTATACAGCGAGCACTTTTTTATGGATGAATAAATTCGTAGAGTCAATAAATAAAGTAAATTAAATTCTTTCGGATAAGCTATACATAAATATATTTTTTTAGTTATTTATTTTAAACACATTGTTTTAAACACATGAAGAGCGGATGAAAAAAAATTGTCTCATGGAATCCTAGTGAACTGGCACTGCATTTCAATGAAGTACAAATCGGATATTGAAAGAACTGGAAAAGCAAAAGATAAAAGTTAAATAAAGAAAAACGATACCTGTGATTGAACATCAAATATTGCCTCGACATCGATGAGAAAGAAATTTGTTGTGCAGACTGAGTTAAGTGATCTATATATGTTTTTATTCAGTGACAATAAAAATGAGAAGATAAACAATAAATGAGTTTATTCAGTAAATCAACAAGTAACAAAGAGATTACAAGTTTAAAATGCAATTGAAGTTTACAAAATAATTAAAACAATGTAAAGTTTTGAGCATGTAGAAGTAGCAGTACGTTGAACAAAAAGTGTGTATGAAAAAAAAAGAGTAATAGTAAGTTTGTGTCATCAGTCGTAAATCAAAGGACAAATATCTAAAATTGCATTAGATTTAAAAGTAATTTATATCTTAAACTTTTACGAAAATTCATTTTGACGTTAGTTTTCCACTCAGTAACTAATCCTCTCAGCGTTTCGAAACTTTCTAGGGATCATTAAAGGCTGGCTCTCTTTTCTCTCTTTCTTGGTCTCTTTTGAACTAAGCCGGGGATTCTATTGGATCGATATATTACGTACATCTAAAAAGAGCAAAAGAACTCGAGGAATTGAGTAAAGTGAGTAAAGAGAGGCGCTAGACGTTATTTATACTCTGGCTGATTTATTTCCAACGGAAATCGGAAAGGAAGGACGATTAAATTTTAGCGACGTCTCTCTGTGTACTTACTACACTCTTCTCCTTCTCTTCCTCTTCCTTTTCCTTCTCAAGACCCTCTTCTTTCTCCTCCCTGTCTTCGGGTTAGCTTGAAATGTTTTGCTAGAAAATAAATATAAATAGCTTTACAAAAGGATTAATATATTCCACTTGTTTCTTCATCTCGAGAAACGTATTATAATGTAATATTTCACTTTTGGTTGTTTTAAATTCGCTAGAGAGTATTGGGGTGCATGTCCTATTTAATGTCTTTTTCTTTTTTCATACTCCTTGTAATGCACTATTATTTAGACAGCTATTATTTATGACACCGTTATGGTTTCGGTTATCAAAAGTATTTAAATTCAAATTCACTTTATTCCGATGCATTAATTCTTTTAAAACTTCACATTGTTGATTTACTCGCTATTTCATCGAGTTAATAAAAAGTTTTTGAGTTAAATATTCTCGAACAAAGAACTCACCAATTATATTTATAATAGAAAACTTCAAAGCGATTTTATTAGAGTGTATTACTGTCAGTTTTATTTTAATCATGAATATTTATTTATTGTCATATTAAATAGCTGCATATGAAGTTAATACATTCGATATTTTAATCTTTAATTCTCTGCGGTAATAAATTACCGATCAAATATTTATGAATCCGATAATGCGTACGTCATTAGATATTATTTACTCGTTTCTTTGATAAAATTTCGTATAATTAGGTGTATTTTATCTTTCATTAGCTAAAAATTCAACCAGCGAACATTTAAATCCTTTGACAGTAAATTTTTCCGATATTACCCGGGGATTAAAATTTTTATTTTAATAGAATAGGGATAAGTGTTAAGCGAAAGGCAGTAATCAATATATTTAAATTCATACACGAAAAAAACTAAATGATATAATTTACTCAAATTTTGTTAATTTTTAGTGTTTAAAATACTCCATCAGACACTGGGGTAGCGTAACATTAAATATTGCAAAACCAACGTTTATGATTTAATATTGAAAAAAACGATTTGTAGCAGTTGCTGTCGTAAATAACGACTCTCACTTTTTATAAATCATTTCAAACAGTAAAAAGCAGTGAATCAATAATTAACATAGTTTCGTTTTTATCGTTGCGTTTAAAATTAAATATTTTACCTTGTAAATATTTACCTTAAACTTTTTCGACATTTACATACCTTTTATTACTGCTTGAAATAGTATTTTTTAATTATGAAGTATTGTACTATTTATTATAAATCCGTTATTATTTATTTATAGTTTAGTTTTTTTCGTATACCTACTACTTATGTAGATTTATGTCATTTGATTTCTAATTAGTTCACTGAATTATTTTAAGCATGCAAAGCAATATTTGATTCAGTTTAGAGGGACTTATTTATTAACTTTGACTACTAAAGATTAACAGGTATTAAACTTCAGTGTAAATTAGTAAGTTATAATTGCTATAATTCTTATTAGTAATAGAACTCATTGAGGAATTAAGAGAATTGACTGTTCCAAAATAAATTAAAATTTTATCAATCAAATTTCGAACTTTCTGTGTTGATAAAAAAAGTTAAAAAGTTATAATCTTTTGTTTAATTTTCTAAAATTGAGTTTTCATCAAATCTCCACGTTTTTAAGACCTAGGAAGCAATATGATAATGTCCGTATGTGATTTAAAAAAAAAAAAAAAAAAAAAATATACAAAATTTCTCACGCTTTATAAAAAAAATCCTTGACTGCCTTAAAATAGTTATTTTCGATTCATGTACGAAAAGATAGGGGTTCTGACGGCTTGAAGTGACGTCACAAGTTTGAGGCTATAGGTCCATTCTTTTCAAGACCGAGTTAGTTATCCGGCCGAGCGAAACGAGTCCGGATATAGGACGAGATCTTGAAAAGAATGTATCCATAGCCTCAAACGTGTGCCTTCAATTCAAGTTTGTCAGAGTTCCTACCTTTGAGCATAAAGTATCGAACAAAATTTTTTGTCATATCAACGACAGAAGTTGAATTTGAAAGAGAAACAGTTAAAAATGTTTAATTACTGTTTATTGAATTTAAAAACACAAGAATTATATCAAAACTTTCAGTACTGATGACATAGTATTAAGTAATAGTTTTTTATTATTTCGTTAATAGAATATTTTCTTAAATTTCATGTAATTTTATATTATTTTTTAAACAATCAACCCTTCACTGGTCGCGTCTTTTTTAGTTCTTCACTTACACTATGGCAAGTTTCTATAGGCTGAGTAGTTATTAGCCGGCGATTTGCTCATAGCGCGACCAACGAAGGGTTAAAAGATAATTCCACTTATTTATAGCGTATTTTAGCAGTTGTGTAGGAATGTAGAGATAGATAGAGAGAGAAGTTACCTTTCGATACAAGTGCGAGATAAGTTAACTAAATTATAGATTACCAGAAATTGTATAGTTTGTGCCCTCTTCAAGTTGCTCGAAAATTCAACTTTCACGGTTGATATGTCAAAAATGCGATAACCGTACAAAATAAATTAGTCTAAAAAATTCGATAAAAGAATGCAAATTCTCCTGATGCATTTCTAAGCAAACTCAAGTGAAATTTGATGTATAAGAAACGCTTGAGCATTCTCTGGCATTTCAATTTTAACGGTACTTTGTTTCCCGTCAAAACAATAAAAAAACGATTCCAGCATCACCTGTTGTATTGATTTATTTTATTATATTTTTTAAACTTCCATTTTCATTCTTCTGTTCAATTTTTTCACCTGAAACGTTGGGAATAAAAGACGCCAGGCTTCACTAGATCAGATCCAATACGTAAGCCAGAGTCATCTCTTCTCTTCTCATTTTACTTTATCTGGTTTATTTAGTGATTCCCAGTGGAATTCATGCTGCCACTATAATGCAATTTCGTTTGTGGATACACTGACGAAAAGGGACAACTACAACCTATAACCACCACTACACGACAAAATCATGGTACATGTATATAATACACCAGCGATAGCAAAAACACAAGAACATTAACTTTGAGATCAAGTTAGTGCCGGTCACAAGTTACCGCGCCACATACGATACCTTCTACCTTCTACCTACTACCTATTTTCTTATATACTCCGACGTTATAAAGCACCGAAAGACCTCTTCGACCATTTTTTACGCTACCTACCGTATATAAAACGACGTCTGTTTATTTTTGACTTTTTCCCTTTTTCCTTTATTTTCACGTTATTATTGTATGATATTATATTTTATTATAACACTCGGTCTCGGTAGAATCACAGATTTCCCTCAAGATATATTGGACGACAGGTGCAATCATTTTTCCCTGCATTTTTCTCTTTACAAGACCATTGAAAAAAGTTGTACCGAAGACCATGATATCGATAAGAATAATGTTCACATCCTGCCAACTCCGTTATAAATTTATTATATTTATCATCTTTTCAATTTCACTTATACCACATATTACATACAAGCTACCACTAAGCTACAAATGTTTCATATGTCCGTCGTTTGTTTGAATTATTTAAATAACCATTCAAAATTTAACGGCATGTTCGTTAAACGTCACGCGTTACATCAGAATTAAAATGCATAATCTACCTGGAAATTTACATTTTAATGTGAACCGCACATTTATAACGCACTGCTGTAACTATTACGCTATATAGTTACTCAATGTTACCCTCAACTTTAAATAAGCTTTTATGTATTGTTTTTTATTTTCGTATTCATTATTCAAATTTATATTTACACTCCAAAAATTCTAAATAGTCGAAAAATTTTTCACTTAATATTTAGATTTAAGTTCATAGAGATTGACTTTGTCGTAATTTAAATAATTTTGATGAAAAATTATTAACATTCATTTATAATTTCATTATTCATCCATAAGCATAAGTAAATATCAGTATAAAGAATAAATTTTTGTTTAATATGAAACAATACAATGAAATCGTATTAAAAAATCGTGATTTATATATTTATATTTTTTTAAAAATGAAAGGAAATATTCTAACTTAGAAAAGTGAGCATTTTTTTCAATTTCTAAATTGGAACAGTTTCTTATTTAATTTGACATTTAAAATAATTTTTACAACAAATATTGTCGGATATATACGCCTAAAATAAAAATTCCCTTGAGATATACATATAATACATCAAGTATATATTCGATTACAATAAAGTAAATTAATATATCTTATTATCATTTCATGGTATATCCGTTTAAGATCAAACAAAGTATTTATCTAATTTTTAAAATTTTTTCTTATTTTATTAAAATTCAGGTCATTTATTATTTGAAAATAAATTTGTTGGAATTGAAAAAAGAGGTCGCTTCTGCTTATTGTAAAAATACATATCGAATATATAAATAGTAGCTTCCAGCCAAACAAACAAATAAAAAAAATTAAAAAGTAAATATCAACAATAAACATCATTAAACTTTTTTTCGGTGAATAAAGTTAGGATAGTAAGAAAGAAAAGTAAGAGCTTAGGAAAAAGCGAGTCCGTCTGGGTAAACGCAAGGTATGTATATTGGAATACACAGTGAAGTATAAATAGAGTGTACTTAATGAGGATATAGCTTGCGCGTTGTTTCTAAGCTTACATTCAAGATGTACTTCTAAGTAGTGCGCCCCAACGAATTCCATTTTAGATAAGTATTACTACTATCATCATCAGCCACTTTTCTTCCATCCAACCGACCGAGGTGTATACTCTATCTTTCTCTTTTTCTGGCTCAGCAAAGCTTGCATTTCTGGCTACACGTCCGAGTACTCAAAAACTTTTTACTCATCTCTTATCCTTTCTTCCCGTTCTTCACTCGCCAGTGAAAAATAATCTGCGGTGATAGCAGGAAGATGCGGAATAGAAATAAGTACGTGAAGTTGAGAATACATTTCACATTCTTCACTCTCAATTCTATATTACACATTATACATCCTCCGTTGTATTCTTGATTTTGCATTGCAAATTTTTTAAAGTCATCGAGAAATTCAGCTACTCGTTTATATTACCAAACAGTTGTAATTTATTTTGAATTTCTCGTCTGCAGTAAAAAAAATTCCCAGTTCACTCGAGTCACATTTTTTTCTACTTTCCCATCCAATCGCTACTGGATGATGATACAGTACACCAAGAGACAGTTTCTCATTCACTTGCTATTACTCCTGAGGGAAAATCGTGGTTCTACGTATATAAATGTATACACACCTTCGTGCAATATGAAGTATTGAGTATTGAGCTTGTGTGAACCTCGGGAAATCGAACTACCCGTCGCTCATACAGAACACAGCCTCACAAAGTTCTCTACGATTCATCAAAGTTAAAAACTTTGTGTCAGAGCTGAAAAAAATTTTAAATTAAAGAAAAACAAGTAAAATGTGAAAATTGCATGAGAGATGTAATATCAGAGATGGATAAATTTTAGTGATATAAATTTTAAATTTGTATCATCAGGTTTTATAAAGAGAAATTTAATAGGTGAACTCTTTGATTTTTGATTCGTACTTCATGTTAATTAACAAATATTAACCATAATATAACTTGGGGATGTTATGCATCAAAGCTAGTGGGTAGTTTTTAACTTTGAGTTATTAAGACTTAATTTTTGTGAGAAATTTTTATAATTAAATAAATTTTAATTAATCATGTCAAAGTGAAGCTCCACTTTTTCTTAGCTATAGAAAATTCAGAAATATTGGAAAATTCGTAAATTTATTAATTGTTAACCAAAGGTAAAAATTTACAAATTTCTAAAGATTTTTAAAAAATGTTCCTATAAATAAATTAAAAACAATTTTTTTGTTTATTTGCGCTCTTTTGGTTTTGAGAATTTTTTTCCTTTGGGTTAAAGGATGATATTTAAAAGAAAAAAATTATACTTTTCATTATTTAGTTTTGTAGAAGCAAATTATAATTTAGGGAACCCTGTGAATGGCTCTGCTATTGGGTTCAGTGTTTGTTATGATATAAAATAAAATTTGATTTTTCTGCTTAAAAATTTATGGAGCGCCACTTCGACTTACAATAACCATCACAATTTAAAAATGCAAGTGAACTGGAATCAAACGTGTGAGTTTTTATCGCATGCTAGATAGACTCTTTCGCTAGATAGAGTCGATCTCAAAGTTATGTAATAACCGTGTGAGTAATTTAGAAAATTCTATGTAGCCATAATGAAAAGTGAAATTCAGATGATTAGCGATATAGAGTACTGTACGATGGATGATATGACCTAGTATTTGAATGTCTAAAACACGGACAGAGTACAGTATGTCTGGAATATAATTTCAGGATAGAGTGAGCTGATGGTGAATGTGAATGTGGATTATAGTAGGTTTAGGAAATATGAAACATCAGTATGTGATTGGGCAACTTGTATCCATACACATCGTTCACTCGTTAATCCCAAAGCAATTGGTAACCCTTCATATTCCGTTAATCCTCGGGGGTTAATACTGAAGTTATACTAAGAAGTTAAATCCTAAAGTCTGTTAACAAAATAAACTTGTATACTTTGCGGCTTATGGATTATATGTATATATTAACTAGTTGTATTAAAAGTTACTTTATTTATCGCTTATTCTATGCTGCACTAAATACTTTATATTATTTCATTTTAATTTAACTAAGTAGATGTTGAGAAAAGCGGAAGTAGCCAAAAGTTTATACATTGCTGCTATTATTCTTCATTTGTAATTTGAAGAAAAACAAAAAAATGTGTGTTCTGAACAAAACAGAAGAGAAATGTTGGAATAAAATTCAGTTGGCATTTAGCCTGAACTATCTGGAAAAGTGAAAAGCTTTGGAGCAAGAGAAGATTCTTTTCTTACTTTGACTCTATTTTCACTGGTGGTTTTTAACTTTTTGTGGTTAAGTAAATTCTTAGGGAATTTCACCTCCGGCGTAATATAATAAGAATAAGTCTTTTAATATTCTTTTTTTTTTTGACTTTAACAATTTAGTGAAAATTTTCATAATCTTATTTTTATTATCATTGCTATTCCTATCGTTATTGCTATTCCTTGGGTGAGGGTAGCGACGGAAATTCTCGACTATTAAATGGATGTCAAGTGAGATAAACTGTGAGATGTGGAATAAAAATCTTCACATTTCCGAGATCTGAGGATAATGGATATACGCCAAGATAGTTTTGGTTATATAGGATAAGGATGAAAAGTAAACTCTTGGCGTCGCGGATGTGTGTCTCGCGTGGTGTCCTGAGCAACGACTTGCTTCCGGTTAAGATACCACTCACCCACGCTCACTGATTCCCCTGAAATATTTACTCTACACACATTTAGAGCCATACATCTATATACATAAGTAACACATATAAACACACAGATGTATATATATATTATCTGGTGTACTCGAGAAACAAAATCGTTAAAAATAAAAGCTACCGGATATTACCGATAAAGTGATTGTCCTGAGCCAAGTAATCGTGTGCCAAATTTATTCTATGCCTTACATTTTTAAACTTGTGATTTAATGGATAACCTACTATTTTTCTTAAATGTCCTATTTCTTAATGCTTATACATTTCCTCGGACTTTTATTTTTATTTTTTGCTACTTCTGAAATTTAGAAGTATACAAAAATAATTTGTGGTGACAGTTCGTTTACATAAAGATATGATGAGAAAAAGTGATGATAGATATCTCAAAAAATTAGTTGTAATGAAATTAAATCTCATTAAACTTTAATCAAAATACATCTAACAATTCTTAAGATTTTCTTCATAAATTATTATAAAAAAAATGAAAAAGTAAAAAAATTCCACTCATAAAAGTTTTAAAAACCATAAGAAAAATATGAGAAACTGAGAAATTTATCTCGATTTGAGTAAAATTTACATTGCTTGGACGTTTTTTTTTTGTCAGAGTAAGTATTATACTTCAAATGTTTCATTTCGTTTTTATTTGTAGCAACAATGGCCATTTTTCAAATGTACATATTGAAACTATTTTCCAATAATGATTATTACCCGAGGATCTTTGTAATTTTTAACATGCTTTTCTTGAACAAATTTATTCGTTATAAATTAATTATAAATAACTAAAGATAACAAATGGCAAACTGAAATAACAGCGAATGGTTAATTTCGAAACTGCCAATGTAAAGTACTATTAATTATACTAAACACTCAATTAAATACTAACTGTGCACTGAAACAACAAAAAAGTACTCAATGTCTGTAATTCCATGTAATATTTAACTAAAAAGCTCCGTATTCGTTCTGTGGAATGCGATTAAAATTCAACTCAGCACATTGTCACCCCGAAAAATCAGAATTTATTTTCAATTAAATACATATACAATACGAGAGTAGAAACAATTTGATTTAGCCGTAGGGTGAAAAACTATTACGCACACCAATTACATGTATTGAATTTGATCAAGATATAAAATCAATTAATGGAACTGGACTTGTAATTGAAAAACAAAAAACAACGAGCGAAAAGTGATTTTAAAAATCCTCGACATGACAGAAATATAATGTACAACGGAAATGGATTTATGTCATCGTTCTTCAATTTAAAGAATCGAGTGTTGATGTTTTTCAGTATTATCGACAACCGATGTCCATTATTTTCCATACCATCCATCTATACCAAGTTAATTTTATTTATTTACTTTTTTATCTTTTTCTGTATGTATTTTCTGCATTCCAGGCTTTTGCGCATACATGTATATTCCATACGTTTCTATATATATGTATGTATTATATCGGGAAAATCCGGTAATCGAAATCAACAGTTCATTAAAATTCATCGCCACCGATTTATCGAGTACGCAATTAAAATTTTCATTATCAAAATCACACACTAATAAAAACACTAGACTTTCAACTGATGAATGCTGATTAATTAAAAAGCGTGTTACTGTTACGAAAAGTATGCTCTACATTGGCAGTTAATAGGATTGTTACATAACAATAACAAGACCAGTCATAGTCCCATGAGTAAAATCCGATGGTTTTAACGTCATCGAATCTCTCTCGAGTATCACACATGATAGTTCTCAATCCATTCGTGCGTTTGGTTTTGTTCCAACATTACCCACACCTTCACACATTACACACGTAGTTTGTAAATTGAATCGAATTTACTCATTCGTCGAAATATCCAGTCTTTGTCAGTGACAATACGATGCCTGTGTAATGATGTTTTACTAGCAGATTAATGGTCTTGCTTTTACTATTCAATAGAGAGTTCAGTAATGTACAGTGCTGCTATGCAAAATATAGAATGTATTTTGCACACTGTATACTGTCTGAATGATTTATGTCCAACGAAGCATTAATGTACGTGTTATTATTGTTCATGATTTGATCAACAGGATACCACTGATTTTCTACTTCCCTTTTGGTTAGATTTACCTTTCTCTCCTGTGTACTGCTGATGCTGACTGTACCAGGTTTCGTTTGATCACCTCGTTCTAATTGAGCCGAAACGTGCTTTATTACGCGTGAAAAAACTTTCTGATAAGGCCATACCAGGCCGTTATTAGGCATAACATTATTATTTTTTTTTTTCTAGATATGTGTTCTTCAAGGAACATATCGTACTAAACAAGAATTAGTTTATCAGTTGATTAAATTGAAAACCAAAGTCAGATAAGCTTTTTCGGAGAATCTAAAGTATAATTTGTATTTTATGAGTTAATGTCTCAAACTTAACTCTCTTATAAAGAGAGGATTGAGCGATCGTGCGCCCTCTGTCGAAGTTTTTTAACACTATTTTCGTCAAAAAATTATATATGGGTATATTAAGTCATATCAAGCTAATGCAGGACATATACATTGTGTGGAATCAAGAGAACAAATTCTTAAATCAAATAAAATTTATTTAAATCAAGAAAAATTTTCAGTTTTATCTTTTTTCCACTTCAATCAATGAAATAAAGGTATTAGGAATTATTTTTTTGTGTCAAGAATTTTTCTCTCTGTGTAAATATCTTGATATGACCTGACATAGCCTGTTTTCATATTAGGTCATATATGGCCATAAAAATTTTCTTCACGGATAATTGTTTTAATTATCATCCGAAACTCCTTAAATCGAATGCTAAGAGTTTTTTCGTACAACGAAAATTGTTTCAATAAAAGCAAGTAAGCATCTACAGTTAAAAATGTCTCGGATTCTAATTTACATTGTCTGTGGAACGATATTCTTTTTATAAACTTCTGTTTTATTTGCTCAGGTTACTGCAAATTTATTCAAAATTCAAGCACTTGACTGTCAGCAGCCCGGTTAAGTACGAGCCATTAAGAATTTTATCAGTGTACCTGTAATTACAGTATCATTGCTTCGAAATTGAGAGCAACGTCTAGTTCTTTTTTTCTCCATTACTGTATTGATTACTCAAGCTTTTTATCAATGTATTTTATAAGTTCATTAATGAAAAACAATTAAATTTTTGTTTTTAATTAGCTAAATGAAGCTTTTGAAAATGGTACAGTGAAAATATTTTATGGATTCATTGTGATCCTTACAATAGCAAAGCTAATTTATCTTCATTAAGCAAAGTAAATCTCATAAACACGCTGCTAAATTGCAAATCTAATTTCGAAATAACTAAATTATCTGCACTGTTGATCTGACATGACGTTAATATTATACTAATTAAGTTATATTACTTTGAAATGAAAGTTATAAAAGTACTTAACTTTTTGTAACTAAATCCTGATTTCTTTTTATTTGTCCTTTGTTTTTGCGACTTCAATGAATTTCAGTAAAAACGAACATGGATAATTCCTTCAATGCACAATTTGATAACTGAATAAAAGTACATAAATAAATTATAATAATCAAATTCCTCGAATTATTTAAAACAAAGTTATATACTATCGACAGATTTTCACAAAGTCGAAAGCTCGGACAGTTTTCAGTTAATTATAAGTTAATAATTGATAAACTAAACACTGTGAGTATTGGATTACAATTCTTAATTAAAAAAAAAAGTTAGACGGCAATAAAATACACAACAGTGGCTTCATCTTAAATTAGCTCTTGTACTTTTATTCGGAGTTAGCTTAGTTATAGTAGTGCACAATCATAGCTCGAAGCTGTGTCAAGAGACTGAAACTTACATTAACCAATTTCGCCTCGAGGAAACTTCTTTCGCAATTTCGTAAACTCTCCTCGGGCTCCCAGTTTACCTACATCAATCCCCCAAGACAATACAGCGATGTACAAAGTGTAACAAAAACATCTGGATTGATTACTGAAAAAAAGTTACTCACTCTTGACGCTTTTAGACTTTGAAATTAAATGAATCGATCAACTAATGTCTCATCAAATTTTTAAATTACGTCGTTAATCAGATTCAGTTGATTACTGTTAATTATGCATTTACATTTAATATATAATTAAAATTAATTTATTGATTTATTTTAATTTTTATTTTTAGAATAGATAATAGGAAAATAGGGAAATATAATCGATTAATGTATTTTGAAATAACGTATGATAAAGTATAATATTGCTTATAACGTATAGGTCATCGTGATTGTGGAATACCTGTCTATTGTCGAGTCTCATATTTACGTGATAATGATAAATTAAACTTGATATCTGGTTGTGAACCGTTTAAATAGAACTTTCAACATTATATTGATAACTACACACTCACATGAACAAATGTTCATATTCAGAACAAATGGTTTTCATTGAAGTTTAGTCAAATATACAATCCCGTCGGTGTATTTACGAGTATTGTGTTTAAGCAAATAGTTTATTATGTCAAAGTATGATGAAGTATATGGAACAACTCATGCATCGATCAATCCATAGCAAACTTTTTTTCCCGTTTATATTACGTTTATTAAGCTTAATGATGTTTATTAACTATTAACCGTATGTACACCCATAATGTCAATTTTAAATACAATAATTATTGTAAATTCGAATGTTGGTAGACCCAAGTTATTAAGGTTTGTGCTTGCTCTAAATTGGTTTAATGACCTTTCACTATTTGATGATTTTGCAATTACATCAATTTATACGCGATTATATTTACTGGAGTAATGTTTAATTTTAGTAACATTTGCCATGGAACGTTATTTAAATTACTTTGGTCGTGCGGTAACTTCGTTAAGATTAAAAAATTGTACTCGACTTCTTTTTAAAAGAAGATAATTTTAATGGAAAAAAATTCTCATTAACGTTACAATTAAAATGTTTTAAAACGAAAAACATGAAAACAAGTGTCACAAAAATGTAGTTAAGAGCTTAACAAAAACAATACCTTTTTTTTATTATTCGATTACAATAATTCATTATTCGAAATTTATAAAGAAATTGATACTGACAATCTAAGTCAAACTTCAACTTTCAATCACGAGTTGTAAAATCAATAGCTTAACAATTGATTCAAAGTTATTGTCTTTAGTTTGAGCTGGCATTTAGTTGAATTCCTCGATTCATTATAATGTCTTATCCATTTTCAGTCTGATTTTTTTTCACACAATAGTTGGTATTCTTAGAGTTGAAATACTAGCATCAAAAACTGTAATTGACTTATTTTTATTATTAAAAGAATCAACAAAAGAGAAAAAAGTTTTTCTTAAAGTTGATCTAAAATTCGAAACCAACAGCTACCAATTTTCTTTTAGACGCCGATAAGAAAAAATAGTTGAACAAAAAAAGACGTTGTTGAAAATTATTACCGTCTAGTTTTTCCCATAAGTATAAGAAACTTTCAGTATAAGTTGAGGGAGAAATAGGATAGTAAAAAGAAGTATAAAGTTTTATATAAAGTAAACGTTATTACCGAGTAAAATAATATTAATAGGAAATTTTTCACTCCAGTGTCTAGAGTTAATTCCTTGGGAGTGACTTCCAATGTTTTCCCGCGACCTCGTCGATCCTCTGCTCCGGAAAGACACTTGAGCCTGTATTGAGTAAGTCGGTCATATTACACCATTTTAGCGGCATTAACTTTCCACGAGGCAACAGCGATGGCTATAACGGAGGAAATGATTAAATTGCATAACTAAAAAGTTAATTTTTTTACCAATTATCTGTTTATTTTTCGATTGAGTTACAAAGCAACTTTTAACTAACGGAATTTATCGATCACCAGTTTACAGTTTAGAAATTTTTCAATAATTGAGAATGCTGTCTTTTTTTTTTCTGTCAAAGTAAAAGCAGTAAATTGATCTGTTTAATATTTAACTATTCCTCTGTGTGAAATTCGGAGATAGTTTTTATCGGAAATAATTTAATTAAATTTTTATCGCCTGACGAAGCAAATTCGTGTTACGACGTTTGATAGCGGCAATTAATCTTACAAATAGGAAACATCCTCAATATTTACCCTAGAACTCAAACTCCATGATACAGAGTATCATCGAAGCGGAAAGGAAATGCTTGCAGCTGCTAATTACTTCCTCCCGTGATGAAGAGTACACCTACCTCCCAAAATACATAGCCATCATCAGTCTTAGTAGGGATGTATCATAAATCATAACTAAGCGAAATTTTGTTAATTTGTTCCGGTGTAATCGAAATCAAAGTTTGTACTCGAATTTTATTTTTAAATTGATTAATTACCTTAATTGGTTAGTTGTTTGCTGGAGATAAATCATTAGCTTCATAAATATATTTGAAAATTGGGCATTGTTTCGGTTTCGAAGTATAAAAAATACCAGGATTTAAATAATTCATCTGCTTTTACAGTAATTGAACTGTACTTGAATTTGTTAATCTATTTGTAAACTCCAATATGTCGAAAGTTAATTAAATTTCGTTAGTGCAGTAAATCGCAATGAAAAAACTCAATCAAATTAAAACATCTCCTATAATTAATTTTAATTAAATAATGAAATCTTTGACTCGGAAAAACGATTGAATTCCGAGGATTCTCTGACACAGCTCCGAAACTCGATTTTATTTATTTTTGGTGCCTTCGCGATTGTTAGAAAAAAACTTGAATCGATTTTAGGGTTAAAATTTCATTGAAATATTTTGTAGAATAATCAAATTTTGATAATAAAGACGATTATTTTAAAATAATTTTTTAAATTATTAGTTACAATGTTTAGATTATTATTTTTTTAAAATATGAATTTTTGAGTTCGATAAAAATCTGCAAAGGTATTTTGGTAATAAACTTGAAGAGATGACACTAGTCTGAGGTTATAGATACATTCTCAACAAAACCTCGTACATAATATCCGGTCTCGCTTCACTCGTCCGATAACAACGTGTTCGGTTTTGTTGAGAATGCGCCTATAATCTCAGCCTCGTGAACTTCAAGCTTACCAAAATACCTATCTTTACGCATACATATCGAAAATAGCTATTTTTCTGTAAGAGTAACAATATTTCTCGTTTATGACCGGATACCAATTTGGTGTTTATGATTGGACTAAAAAACAATCAGTTTTTAATCAATTTTTAAAAATGAGTTAATCGAGGTGTGTAACTACTTTGGTACGTAGATGAAAATTATTTGAAAACATAATTTGCTATCTGGGTGAACAAACTCGTGAAACAAGTGATATCATTAAATAAGTAATAAAATTTCAGGCAAAAAAAATAAGATCCTTGTAATAAAAACTCGTTTTTTTATTGATAAAATTGCAAAAAGAAAAATTTAATTCCCTCGAATATCAGAAGCTGAGATTTCCTTCATAAATCTCAGCATACAATTTATCCATTGGGAATTTACTTCTACCTGAATGCTTATATTCAAGTATTTGAATTGAAAATCTCAAGTACGATCATAACAATCTGGATATAAATGTTTCAAGGTTTCAGCACTAAAAAGAGTTTTAATTAATAGTTGAAAAGATGAAAAGACTAGCTGTGCAATTTTTCTTAAGATTCAAGCATATCATATTGTATGTTCGGCTAATATTAATAAAATAGTAGCTCATTATCAAACTTTTTACTTTAATAATAACTATAATAATGGCGGTGAAGGATAGAAATAAAAGTATGTAAAGCTCTTCAGCTATAAGCACTTTGTTACTTCAAAGCTATTAGTATTTTTCCATTATAATCAGTTAAATATTCCATTGCATTGAACAGAGTAATTCTTAATGCCGATAATAGCTGTTGAATGTCTGAAGATGAGAATTTATGAAGTAGTTTTATTAATTTTTTATTTTATGGAATAACTTATTAATTATAGGAACTGAAAATATCCTTAGAGAAATAATTAAGACTGAGTTAATATTTTAGTTGAAAAGTTTATGAAAAATTTCAAACTGAAAGAATGTTCAAAGCAGCTCTGATATGAGAAGCGCGTAAAATCTTGAGAGTGGTTATCGATCGCCGAAGAATTTCTGATGACGGATTCAAAGCACTTTGTGAGAAAGCATTCGGCTAAAAAGAAAATAAAAAATATTAAAGAAAAGCTTGTTATTTGATCGGGAAAAGTTTTGATAAAACTTATTTATTAATTTAATTTTTTGTGTGAAGATTTTTTTACAATTACTCCACTTCTATTTTTTCACATTACATCGCCTAACAAGATCATATTGAACACGAGAATCACGAGCATAAACACATATAATATGACGAAAAAGAAAAAGTTCTTACTTTTTTTTTTCCTCGGATACTTTTGCACTCTTTGATATTTGACTCTCCACACATCAATGTTTTAACGGCACGTCTCACAGATGAAAAAACTTTTTATAGGACGTATGTATATTCCTCTGAAGTTTAAGCTGACATGAAAATTGTTTACGATCAATATTTCTTTATCGGCTCGCTTATTTTTTTCATCAACCTTTTTATTTTTTATTACTTAAAACAGTTTTTATTGACGAAATAGCATATCTTATTTAATACTTTTTGCACTGATGACTTTAAGCTGAAAAATATTGTTAAAGTTAGACAATAAATCCTAGAAGAAAGCTTCGAGTTTTGTAACAATGCTGGGTCAGCAGCTACTCTCAAGATTTTTCAAGAAACGAATCTCTGGTTAAAAGTCGCTCTCGGACGTGCAAGTGTCAACTTTTAATGTTACTTATTAACAAACTTCCAAAGTTTATCGAGTATTATTGAATGTTATGGCACTTTAACTCTTGAATGATATCGATCTTCAAGATTAATTCTTTTTTGATTTACGCTCAAAATAATTGTTCTTTTTTAACTTCAACTTATCTTTTTTCAGTTTATTTTTGACAAATTGGCCAAAAAATGATTTATCACAATTTAAAAATGCTTTTATGTGTTCAAGTAATTGAAATAAATGAAATTTTTTAAGGTTGAATCAATAAATTTTTTTATTAAAATGGAAAGTATTTTTTCGATTTCGTGAAAATAAAAAAATCCATTTAAGCGGACGGATATTAAAATAAAATAATAGAATTTTAGCAAGAAGGGGTTGTTGGGTAGTCGTTATCGTAGCGATTCAATTTTCTGAACCGCAATCTTGAAGATTCGTCGGCACCTAAAAGCTTTAAGGATAAGTCGTTTGTGTAGTTTTGAGATGCTTGAAATTTATCAATTTGGAGCGAATTGGACACGTGACAAAATCGTATTGTCTAACGAACTGTGCTGTAAAGTGTTAGCGAAATAGTGTGTATATTTTATATATACTATGAGTGGGTACTTTTCTTCAACTAAACGTCTCGACTGACTAACGAAGGGACTTGTACGTCAACGGAAATTGTTACCGGAGCTTCACTTCGCTATTTTTTCTTTTATCTTTTTAACGTTTTTCATTTTCTTGTCTGCCAAACCAATGTCATTTCACGTTCGTCACGTCTGTTCAATCTTATCATTTTTTTATTTTTATCATAGAAGTAAATTTAACTCTGAGTCAGAGATCCCGTCAAATCGACTTTGATTCAATACGCCAATTTCAAATCGCCAACTCGACTACTTTTTTACTGCTCAAATTAAGCTTAAGATTTTTCACCTGTGACATAATAATTTTCATGTTCGACTTACCTCGATTTTACGTGCCGAAATATCACCATAGCAGTGATAGATAAAATATAAATTTATATATTATCTTATATTCTCATTTTATATCAACATCTACTTCAAATAGTTGAGTTTTATTCAACCTTAAAAATCAGCGTTATATTCTGATGGTATTTAAATATTTGAACAATTTATTAATTTTTGAATCACGTATTACTTTATCAGTTTCACACATTTTTTCATTTTTGGAAAATAAAGAAAAATGTAAACATGCCGAGGACATATTAGAAATTTTTAATTTTTATATACTTTTTAAATTATCAAAATGCATCGGTCATTAAAAGTGGAAATCAATTGACTTCTTTAAGTGAGAAATAATTGCCATTAAAAGTTACATTTTTCGTGATAACACGGTATAAGAGGAAAGAGAGAAAACGCACAATTTTTTATGTTATTGCATTGAAGTTAAATTTTGATGAAAAACTAATATTCAATAGAACACTAAATTTATAAATACTCTAAAAAAATTTGATAAGTCCTGACTACATGCTTTTTTCGAAGTTATTAAAAAACTAGTATATTAAACAAAAAAGATCATGAACAAAGTGAAAGAAATCCGAAAGATAAAGCAGTAGTGTGATATGATCATAATTATACTTGAAAATGGGGTTTCTCGAGTTAAAAAATTCGTTTTTTGGAGAAAAAAAAAACATTTAGAAGAATCATGAAGAAACTTCATTTTTGCAATTTTTTAAAATTTATATTACTGATAGACTTTATTATCTACGAATAAAGGCAATCCTTTTATAAGAAAAATTTTTTTTCAGTTAATAACTTGTATAACTGAAACGTTTCCTACAAAAAACATGTCAATAAATTTTTCATTTCTTCAACTATAAAACGCGCGTATATTTGTATTCACCAAACTTTTTTCTTTATTAGTTCTATCCACATTCAAAAATGTACGATCAAGAAATTCAATGAAAAAAAAAGAAAAAAAAACTTATCGTGAAAAGTTTATCGTGAAACATTCTAAGCATAAACATTTACACGATAAACTACAAGATGTATAACGCGGAGTTACTCCTAACTTTATCGATGTTTTGCTCCGCTAAAACTTTTCATAAGCAGCACTATAAAAACAAACAATTAATTTCAGATAAATTTATATTCACGAATGTATTAAAAGTTATATTCAACTATACTGAACACTAAAAAAAGTAAGATTGGTTATCGAAGAGTAGCAAACGGTTCTTATCTCCTTGACATCTCGAGAGGTGCGCAAGAGCAAGTTAGAGACCACGAACAAAAGTCGGGGTCGAAACTGGAAGCTAGGACAATGAAGAATGGAGGCAAGGAGGTATAAAGTTGGTCCGATCGTTGACGCGAATGCGTTCGTTGGTTTTATTCCTGGGAGACTGAGCCACTTCTCAAACTTTTACTTCTTTCTCCGCGAACATTTTTTTTTTTTATTTATTTTCATTCTCTCCTATCACTCTGTTTGCCAACGGAAAAGTTTATGTGGGTGTTCAGAGCTTTGGTCCAAGAGCCATCGAGTTTAAATCCCCCGAGTAGATCGGGTTTCTTGCACAGTTTTGTACACTGTAAACTGTACAGTGTTCCTGTGACTGGTGTGCAGAGGCTAAATTTTTCTAGGGCTCTCATCAAACTGCTGAAAGTAATGAGTCCTCAAAAGATAAATAAAAGCCAAAGTTTCCGCATTTTATTTGGTAACCGCTCTCTGCTCTCCGCTCTTAAGTACGAAGCATTATTAGAGCTAATTAATCCAGTGGAATCATGAAACCGAATATAATGTACAGTTTACTCCCTTTACGGTTATTCTGGGCGAGGGTGGCGATATTACAGTCATTAACAGCTTACAAGTAAGCTCCTGGCATTAAATTATTATTAACCACGTAATTGGGAATGCAATTTATATTTTACATTGAAATTTTCAGGATTGTAAGCGTTTTATCATTTACTAGAGCAAAAGTTTCGTCAGTGAATTCTGAATTCCGCTGGATGTGGAGGATTATTATCATCTCTCGAGAATTATACAAGCTATCCTACTATGAAGGCATTTGATCCCATCAGAGATCTATCTGCCCGGCTATATTCTCATCCTCTGTATATACCTACATTGAGTGCTGTGAGTATAGAAGTGATAAAGAGATAAATTCTGCCCGAGAGACTGGTGAAAACCCTCGGGATTACTCCAGACACTGATAGATTTTATTGAAAAATTAACTTCATTAGTTACACCTATGTTTTTTAAGTACCTTCCAATCGATAATACCATTTTGTTCTTTATATAACGTATTAATAAATCCAATCATTTTTTATTCTATATTAGCAATCTTTACTCGAGTAATTTGAAGTTCAATTAACTTTTACTTTAAAAGTTGAGCTTTATGTACTGGCAAATTGTTTAGTTTATTGCTTCAGAAAGTTAGGGGAGATGGTATTGTTAATTTGTTGGATTAAATAAACGAAAATTGAGCAGCGAAAATTCCTTGGACAAATCTTTGTATTCAAAACTAAAAACTTTCATTGAAATCAAATATTAATGGTGAAAGTTTCTAACATTTAAATTCTCAAAGTTTAAATCAATAAAAGTTATCTTTCAAGGTCAGGTTGATAAAATTTGAAAGGTTAGTTCTCCAAGTCTATTTTTGCAAGTTCAACCGCTTCGAGTTTTTGAGAATAATCATTATTGAATAAATTTGTAAGCAAATAATAGACAGGAAAAAAGGGATAATAGCTTTTGTGAATGAAAACCAAGAGTAGGTGAATGAATAAATTAGCAAAATATTATTTAACATAAAGATTATTTGATCAAGAAGTTAAAAGTTCAGTTGAATGTCATGAAAAGTTTAATACGACAATAACACAGAGCTGACATTAGTAATACACTTGTCATTCGTACAAATCTTCCGGTGTCGCTCGCAGTTACATCAACTCATTCGTTTTAAACAGAAACAACATTCAACAATAGCACCAACATCCGTTGCACTATGATAAAACAACATCATGATTCAGTGAGATATAGCGTAGCACCTTCGCATTGAATTATAAACTGACAGTCTACGAAAAGTTGTATGCAACACAAGTTACACTGTGACAAGTTAAACCTCCTTATTTACTCACTTTGCATTTGTAAAACGCATTGAAGCACGTTTTGTCATTGACAAAGTCGGTGCTCAGCCTCAAAAATGTTTGCATTCGGATTAAGAAGTAGAAAAATATTTCTATATAAATAATAATTGAGTCGAACAAATTAAATCAGGGTGTATTATTTTCTTCGATAAAACTAACTTTGTCGAAGCAATTATCGACAAGATTATTCTATCGATCCTTGCTGGACGCTGAGTACATTCAATGTTCCATTAAATTTGTAAATACAATCTTGCAGAATCTTGTTAAGTAAAGTTAGGTTACCTGTATACATAGTTACCATCAATTGAAGATTGATACTTGAAGTTAAAACTATTTTCTCAGCAGATTAACTTTCTATTATGACACTCGAGGGTCGAACGAAGGTTCTGTCAAAAAATTTTTTAAAAAATTCAATTTTAAACTCACTCTCTAAATTATGAAGAGATTTAACAATGACAATCGATTTTTTAATCTTCAGACGAGAACAAAGCATGGAATAATAATTTATTTTTTAACCGCATAGAAGTTGTCTACTTAAAAATAATGTTTTAAAAGTATACAGGCGTGGCTATTGATTTAAAATACGAGATACTAGTTCGGGTTACTGATATTGCTGTAAATCTCGGTTGATATCTATAGAGGAGGATTTTTTGGAGACAATAAATTGTACAAAGGGAGGGCTCAGTTGAACTGATGTAAAGAACAGCTGAGTTTTTGTATACTACAGTAAATAGTGCAATCGAGGGCAAACCTGATATATGGTAGCATACGGTACTGTCGTAATATCTCGAAAATTCAATTTATACACCAGTGATGCTGATAGCAGCATACCTTGCTCGGTGGTAGTGGCGATGCTGGAATGAGGGACTGAAAACAGGAACAGGAGTCTATAGAGAAAGTGGCTCCTACTGTACCTAGATCATCTAGGTCATAGCTTTCAATTCAATTTACATCCACTTGTAGTCACACAAAATTATGATCAGGAGATTTGAACAACCGCGTGATTGCAAACAGTTTGGGACGGTTCAGGGGATCACTCAATGGTGCACTATAGAAATAGAGATCAAATCTTGGGTTATATCTTGGTCCCGTGTCTGGGTATTTATTTTATTGCATCCCAGCAAATATGCTGGCTCTAAATTGCTACCGGAGAGCCAGTCAGCAAACTTGAATCTACAAACATCAAGGATCAATAGCCGTGAGCCACTATATATATCTCAAAAGCTACATTTAAGTATTCTCTTTTAATAACCCTACTAACTTATGGCCTTTTAGTTCACTACTCTGTCGGTTTCATGTTATTTCTACAGTCCAACATATTTCTATCAGTGTTTATGTGTGAGTGTCTGCATGTGTGTTTATTAGTATTTGGACGTTTTGTTGTTTATTTTTCGTTGTGTATCTTTCGACATTGTTAGAGGATGAATTCATAGTGAATTTTATATAGTCGCCCGGAGTTCAAAAAAATTTTGTCATTTCAAAAAATTATATACATTTAAAATTATTAAAAACTCGATTATTTTTAATTTATTTTTATTGTGTACATATATTATACATTTTCTTTTTAAACTGTGTTTTCAAAGTCAGTGAGTAAGATTTTTTGAAAACAGCTGAATCGATCGATCTTTAACTTTAACAAAATTTTCAAAAATTGATGAATCCAATAAAAATTGTCATCGTGCTCACTTTTTTTTTATAAAACCTCTCGGAGACCGTCTACAGAAGATAAAAAAAAACTTATTAATAAAGTTCGAAGCAACCACTATATATTAATTTTAATATTAATCAATCAAAAATTGGTTTCAGAACAAATAATTAGAAAGTTCTTTTGAATGAACTTTCTTTATTTTTTTTAATAATTATAATTAACTTTTCAGCTAAGAATTCAAGCTGCTCCAACTTCAAAAGCCTTTCAACTCTTTTTGATCGACTTTACTTAATTTTTTTATTTATTTAACTGATTATTTTCTTTAGAAATGAGTTCTATTTCTCAATGTATGCGTACTCGGTCTCACCATTTTTTCCTTTATTACTAAAACAAGAGAACTAGCTAGAATCAAAGCTAACATTATTTGAAATCAATCAGCAGAGAATAAATTTTATATTGGCATTTACTTACACAGTTGAGTGTAATATCATTTTATTGATTGAAGCTAAGAAATAAGAAAGAAAGAGCAAAGTTTTCTTAAGGCTACTTCATCGGTTGACTTCCTTCAATTGGTGTGACGCTACACGGTGATTTTGCCGTGTGAGAGAAAATATTTTTCCGAAGTCGATGCTATCGATTTTGCACCGGTAGACGTATAGTAATAGTAACGGTAACAGTAATATAGTATATGTAGAAGTCGAACAGTACCAATAGTGGAATAAGAGAATAGTACTCGTCGAGGAAGGAATATAAACCCGTTGGGAAGTGAACTCACGACTGGACTTGCACACGTCCAAAGTTCTTCCTACACGTTTTCCTACATTCCCGATGATAACGTTGCGGTCCAATTTCGGTTACGTGCACCAGTTTCAAAGCAAAGACACCTATAGATACATCTATATAAGTATCTGTGTAAATTTTGTGTATATGTATGTATGTATCAGTTAGTTTATCATACACGATTATAATCTCTGATTGCAGTTGCGTACTTGTTATCAGTTTTAGTAAATTAAGAGTAACTCGCTTTGGTTAAGTTTAACTCAATCGAAAAGCCATATCGGAACGTTTAATCTGTTGATATGTATTTTATTTATAAACTTGACGCTTTGCTAATGCCACAACGCGATTTCAAACTTAATATTCCAGTGGATTTCAAGTTTGGAGTTAGTGACTTGAGATGAAAAATAAAAGTTTTTTTTTTGATTTCAAAATAAAAGCAAAAAAAATTAAATAATGCAAGATAACTGTGTGGCTTTAGTAAAGCTGGAAAGTATTTGGGTAATACAACGTAGGTAATATTTTTCAGGTAATCCGGAAAATAAACCAGCTAAAGTGATTACTCTTTAGCTTGTGAAAGCAAAAAGCAAATAAGAGAATGAAAAACAGTGAATAATCTTGAAAAATGTAAAGCTGTGTTTTTTTAGTTTGCCAGACTTTTAAAATAAAGCAGATAAAAAGGTGGATAAGAGTATGAACAACATGAACTACAAAATAATTCGCACTGCTCTAGTGATGTCGAACTGTTAGAAATCTCATCACTTTTATTCCTTGAGAGTTTGATCTACCTTTCCCGAGTATTACTACAACTAGAACTACAACTACAACTCTCAATTCCAACGTCTCGAGTATTTTCCCTTTTTATATTCCTCATTCCTCCCTTGCCAAACCATGAAAGCTTCGCGATTCCAAGTGAATACCATCATTTCCATTCGCATTCAACTAAAGTGCACGCAAATGGAACAATCCAGCCTGAAATTTAAACGAAAGCCAAGTGTTCCAATGAATTGAAACTTTTCTCAAGACGTAATTCATTCAAGCTTATATTAAACCTACTTTTCTTCCTTTTACATTCTTATATTATTGTTTATAATACAATATGTAACAAAAATAAAAAAAAAATAACAAGTCAACGACCAAAAGCTAAACCACTACCATTTAAAATATATTTTAATCGATAAGTGCATCTTTAATATCCATTCTATTCATGACAAATCTGAATTCATCTAATTCCATTCCTCAAGTCTAATTTCTGTGAATCTCAGGCACCTTTGACATTGACTGATGCTTTTAAATCAGTCTTAAAATACCAGATTTACTTTTTTTACCCCAAGACCCATAAATTACTCTGCCAGATAAAAAAGTTGACCTCAAATAAAATCTCAGCAAAAAATAAACCAAAAAAATTGATCACTGAAGATCGCAAGTTAAGGAAAAAAAACAAGCCGTCAGGGATTGATTGGTTGGTGATGTATCACGAGGACACAACTGCAAGCCTCAATGACTGTGATTCAACGAGCATGAAGCAACCGTCGAGTGAGTACGTCTTGGAGGTTGCTATGGCACTGTTTGGTATGGTTTGGCTGTTGCGTGTTCGTTCGGAGATGCGTCGTTGCTCAAAGTGCCGACGCGAAGAACTGTTGACAGATCAACAACAACAGCAGCAGCAGCAACAGCAGCATCACCACCAACAGACACATCCACGTCACCACCATCATCATCAGCAACAGCAACAGCATAATCAGCATCAATCACTGTCCCAAACGACCAGCTTGATTCAAACACCAGATGACGGCATCACAATGTCCTCCGTCAACACTCTGTTTACTTTGGACACTCCCGGAGCGACTGGACCCGCTGGAAGTTACTGCGAAGTTCACGGATACGTTGCGCCTAAAGAAGGTACAATCAATCTGATTACTCATTATAAATTCTGTTCTTACCTTATAAACTTGGTTCAACTCCTTTGGCACTTCCTTTCCTCATTTATTATCTTGATCAAGATTATCAATTATAACTTTACACATTCAACGAAATATGTCACGCTAACGCGATAACTTATGCAAATTTCCAAAGCCGATAAGCAGTTCGAACACTATTCCATCGGTGTACTTATCTATGCCTACAGATACGAATCTATATATATATATATATATAGATTTATACCTACTATACATGCGAGTAAACATTCTCAGTTGCTTGTTATACTTATTATGGGAAGCATCTGCGTAGTTATGGTACACTTCAATAATATATGCTCTACTCGCAGATGGTGCGGTTAACGAGCCGGTTGTGACGACGTAAGCTCGCTAAATTTTAAACGCTCGAAACTTTGCATCACTCTTTCGTTAATTAATATAATACCTTTTTTGAAGTAGAGTATTATTACTAATTATCATATTATAATTAATTAGCGTATTTTTGACACACCTAACACCCTGGATTACGGATAAGTTTTAGCGTAAAATCACTTCTTAATTTTTTTTCCTTACCACATAAAAATTTACAGCTTTTTGATTTTAAAATACTGCCTATAAAATTTTTTTAGCATTCTTGCACTTTCTATTATTTCCAGTAAACAATTTGACATTTTTTTACCTAAAAAAATTTTCATTGAAATATTTTTTCCGCAAAAGTATTAATTAAATTTTTACTCATCCTAAATTATAAACTTTACTCTTATAAAACATATTTTAAAAATATCAGTTACATTTTTTGCAGTAGAGCAGATGCCCTCATGGAAAAACATGTATGCGTAACGTGTATGAATACATATAAAAAATGTATATTCACATATTATATCTATTTTATACGTATTTTTAGCAAAAACGTGTGTTAAAAGTTTTTTATACGTATCATACATGGAAATCATTTTAATTTAATTTTTGTTGAATATATTCATTCATTGCAAAAAAAAAAATTGAAAAACTTTTCAAAAATTGTTTGAAGGTCGAGAGCTTATTCAACTCTTTCAATCAACTTTTAATATCGATAGCTTATGTTTTCTCATAAATAAACTTATATATCCAATAAATTGAAATCATGATTATCAGATTATTTAACTCTTAAATTTTTTTTAAATTTTCATTTCCGCACAAAATCAGTAAATCAAAAATTTAGAGTTAAAAAATTTGTTAATTAGAACATCAATACATTTAAATAAATATTACGTCTTTGACGATAAACTTTCTCATAAAATTTCAAATATTTCGAGCATATAAATTTTTTATGATGGTGTATATTATTTTAAATTACAATTTTTAAGGCAAGTTTCATGAAATGCAGTAAAGATCATTATATTTGACCGTAAAACTTTCACATTTAATTGTTACATAAGAACAGTTACATCTAATCCAATAAACAAAGAAACCAAAAAATATGTTTACTGCATAACGTTAGATTAAATCCAGTCTTGACACTGTATGTGTTGAATCATTTGTTGTCTTCTATCACTTACAGAGTTTTCCTCGTCCTCTTAGGTGTTAGTGAATACGATATTATATTTGATCTCATTGTACTTGAACGTTAACATACGTACTGCCGGTATGTACCAAGTCCAACCTATTCAGCTGAGTACGCAGGCTTCTAAGGTACATCACACGAAGCTCCAACCCCTCAACGAGCTTTTATAACTATATGCTTCACGTGTTAGATTAACATTCTCACTATAGTACACTTGTGTTATACACTATGTATAGACACTTTTACCTATATACATACATAAACATTCCTATGCATGGAATATATATATTATATATTATATGAAATACTGTATAGTAGTTCTATCTCCGATACAGCGCAGCACAACTGTGACGAGTGAAATTAACTTGAGCCAACTTTACTATTGTTACCCAGAAAAACTCTTCTGACATGAGTCTGCTGGTACAGCTTCATCATCTCTCACTCTCTCCTTCTATTCCTTTTTACTTTGCTTTCCAACAATAACTGTAACAGCAGTAGCTAACACCATAGTCTTGTATACATAGTTTTGTTCACTGTTTGCTGAATAAGTACAGCAAGCCCTTCAAACTTCTATTAACAATCGACGATATTTTTGTCTTCTTATTATGGTCGGAGCACTCGCGATCTCAATTAAATAAAATAAAGTTATAAATAAAATAAATTTGAATTCAGTTTCTTCTCCAGTCTGTCATTCTATCGTGCATCCAAACAGGCTTATTATTTTTTCAACACACATTTAGTCGACGGAAGTTAACTCTCGCGAGACTTGCTAAATATTTTATGCTATGATGTTCAACTCTGTTTACGTCATTCATATTTGTTTTGTTACTATTTATCATTCATAGTGTGTAAATACAGCAGTAATAAATGTTGATTTAAGCTGAATAATAATAATAATAATAATAATAAAAAAATATTCAAAACTCAACAATAAATAAATAAAATAGTAAATTGAACTTATATTATTGTAATCTCTCTCTTCTACACGGAGATAATTTTATGGTAAATACTATCATCGAAGTATTGTAAAAAGCTCTAAGATACTCCAATAGTAATGAATACTACCTTTTATTATTATAAATACGACATAAATTATTATAGTTACCACCAAGATATTAATTTTTATCATCTGTTATATTACTATAAAATTGTATCTTTTGCTAAATTGCACTGTACTTTTTTAACTATTGACATTCTTAAAGATATAAGCTCATCCCGATGTTACACTCATCAAGAGCTTTCATTTGAGTACCCACATGCATTTTTGATATATTTTTCATATACACATATATATAATATATACATAAATATATAAAATACATGAGAAATTGATGTGGTTACCTAAATAACGATCTCGATGATTTTAACTTTTATAAAATTTGTTACCATCGAAGATAGTAAAATTTACAAAACAAGTATTGTTAGGGTTAATATAAAATTCTCTCCGTGTACTTATTTTAACTTTAATTTGATACTTTGCCGAATACCATTGGAAGAATTTTTTCTACAAATGTCAAAACAAAACCTTTCATCAGAGTAAAGTAATATTTATCCTAAGCGGATTAAATAAATAAAAAATTATTCACTCAATATTAAAACCACTTATACACCGCAAATTTTTCAGTGAACATCAACTTATCGAAAATTTGTTTTTCTCTTTACCATTTATTGGCAATAAAAAAACTATTTTCCCAGTGGACCGCATCGAGTATTTCATGAACACTCAAAGGCAATTTTATTCTGTGTAAAATTGATTTTTTTTGAAAAATATTTTTCTTAAAATAAATTCTGTTAAATACAAACAACTTTTATATTGAAGTTATTTTCTCTCGGACATCAATTGGTTTCAACAATTTACTCATTTCAATTTTTTTTTTAAATAAAATAAAAAAATTTTAAGTTACCGATCACATTTATCGAAGAAAACTCTACTTACATTTAAGTTAGTCTTTTTTTAATTCAGCATCCAATCATATAGAAAAACTGGAACTGAACACTAGATGGTCAATGTGATGTCACCGACTAGACCTTTGTAAAACGGTGGTTCTTTACAGCGGAAACCCAAGGCGTACTCACTGTATCGCACTTTAAAGCTGAAAGCATGTTCGTGTTGGCTTGGTTCGTTCCCACTAGCTCAGCTCAGCTTGTCTACTAAATATATATGTCTTATACACTACTACCACAAGCTTTTTCTTGTGTATAATATTGCTTGGCAGTTTATTATATGCCAACCACCTTCGCACAGTTGTGACCTCTTTCAAAACAACCAAATCCACCCACATATTCTACACAACATGTCCACTCTATAGCTTTCAACCTCGTTTCTTGTCATTTACTACTTAACTATTTTTACTTCCTTTTTTACTACGTCATTCATTTTTGTTAAAAACATTTCTTGTCCATCCGCACAATTTATGGGAAAATTTTAATCCACTTTTTTTGTTTACTTTAATCTATCTACATTAGTGTATTAATAAATTAGGAAAATAATGTTTTATTTGCTGATATAAAGTTAAAAAATTATTTTACTAAAAAAAAAAAAAAAACTGAACACTTGACTGTTATAAACATAAATACAATTATTGAAGTTTATTTTTTTCCATGAGAGTTACAACTCTGTTAATAATATTTCATTCTATTTGTTTACTGTATAGAAATTGAACGCTCTTTGTCTGAAAGATGAATAGATTTGTAAATCAATAGATGAGTTTTCGAAAAAATACAACGAGACTTTTTTTTCACCAAAACAACAGCGCAGAGGTACTGCGGGTAAAAAACCGCGGATAAAGCTAATAAACAAATAAAAATAATACAAAAGTTAGAATACTTCCGTGTGGTAACTTTCTAAAAACGGTCACGAGTGTTGTAATAAATACCCCAGGAAATTAGAAAGCTTTACTATCTTCAGCAATCACTTTTTAACTCTTTTTTTTTTATTTATCTTTCTTCTTTCTCTTTGTCTTCTACGGCTTCTCTATTAAGCTAATATTTTATTTTATTTTTAAAACTTTCATTGTTTACGTATACATTAAAAATAACTGCTCTCTATTCGGTGAATTTAATTTTGGTGTTACACCATAAAATCGTGTTATTACATTTTTTTTTTTATAAAACCCTTTTCCCGGCGAAATGAGCATACCTATTTTTCTTCACCCTTCTCACTCACTCTTACTTTCTTCGTCTCGTTGGTAGCTTACTAAACGTTGTAAATTTAAACGGTAAACTACCAGTTAGAAGTGTTGTAGTTAATGATAAAAAAAAAGTTTAAAATAAAAACACCTCTAAAAAGTATACCTACAATAAGATAGAATGAGACGATTCTACAGCGGTATAATTACCAACGGTTAACTTCTTGACATATGATAAAATCAAGTGTACACTGTGAAAATTTTAATGTCCATTAGCATGAGGATAAGTATGAAAAGTTTTAATAATTCAACGTGGGATATTCATTCGTAATTTGCTTACATAATTAAAAAAATTTAAGACTGAAAGTAGCTCATCTATTTTGTTAGTTTTTGACAATTTACTAAAAAACAGTACGTGTTTATGATCATATTTTTAAGTAATTATTGAAACAACTTAATTTTGAAAATTTTTAAAAAGATACAAATTTTATTATGACTAAATTTTAACAAAAGAAGTTTGATATTATTTTACGAGCTTGAATATGAAGTTTCAAAATTTATTATCAGTTACTTTATTACAAAGTTGTACGAAAATGTACAACTTTACCAGAGACATGAAAGTGATAATTTGTTTGAAAGTGATGAATCTTTGACCTCAGAAACAATTATTATTTCCGGAGCATACAAAAGTTGAATTTAAATTGGTGTTATCAGTTTTCTTAGAATGTTCAGAGACTTAAGGTAGTTGTCCTTTTGAGGGCATAATGTCAGAAAATTCTAAATTTTTGTATGCTCATAAAGGATATTAAGATATAATTATCATTAGAATTTGAAATCGATTGAACGTCTTAAATTCGAGTTATATATAAAGTACGGATAATTTACATTGCGAGCTATGAAGAGTATGCGTTCTAAGGGATGTTCGCGATTTTAATAAAAAAAACTAACAATCAGAAACTTTTGAAGAACTAACATGATATTAATTAATTATTTCTGAAATTAAAAAAAAAAATAAATAAAAAAGGTATTCACTGTTTCATTATTGAGATATAACAACTGAAAGTTCAACAGTAAATGAAAAAATATACCAGTCAGTGAATTGGCTAGAAACAATCTGATAACACTGTACGCGAGCAGAGATAGTATTATTTAAGCGGGAAATTTAAATACATATTCGTAAGCGACGTCGTCAGATTTTAATTTCAGAATATGTTTAACAGTATATGTGCATACGTATATATGAGTAGTGTGTACGTAACCTTTTCTCGTGTACAGTATCAGTCAAAAATGATGTCTCATTTTTATCACAACCTTACCTACTCTTACCGCGCATATGATTCATAACTTTTTAACAATATTGTAGCGGGACAACTACCTCAATCTTTTTTTTTCATCAAAAAATTACGAAAAAAAGAAGTCATATGAGTAATTTTTATCATTTGTTGAAATTTGAAACTTCTGTATTATTAAAGTTAATTTTACAACTACAGCTTTGAAAAAGTTTTTTCATAGAATTGAGCTCTACTACTTCATGAAAAGTTAAAAACGATAGAAAACATAGAAGTCGTATTTTTAAAAACCTACTTTACTAATTAAATAGTAAAGTTTCATTCAACATTTGCTACGGTAATTTTAAATTAATCTATAAACTATTCAATAGAAGTACGATAGAAAACAGTGATTTGAATAGAGAAGTAAACTTTAAATTAAATAAACATCATATTTAGTAGAGTAGAAAATTTTTTTTTACTATTTTATTTAATATTAAGGAGTACGAGAACTATATGTTTGGAACTTTACATAAACATACACTAAACGGTGGTACGAGCGTTCCAATCCATTTGAGTCATGCTCACTGACCACCTGAGTGGCTATTCATCGTTCTGGGGGTTCGCATCGGGTGAATAGATGTATAGATCTATGGATGTGTGAGTATACTTCAGTATTTCTCGTTCTCGGCAACAGAGCATGTATCGATACCCTCGTACTCAAGCTTCAACAGTTCATCTCGATAAAATCGATTTTATACAAAACTTCGGCTACATCTATATTTACCGCTTTGGCATTTTCGCCCTCTATATATATGATTACTGCGAGAAACTGTTTCCAACCTAAAATAAAATTTTTTTTCTCGGTTTGGAAACTATTTTTCTACCAGCTTTTTTTTTTTAGCAATCGACGAGTTGATTGATTAAAATTTTCTACAGCAGTGACTCGAGATTAAATAGCTCAGTAGTAATAATAAAAAAAAAAAAAAAAGTAATAATAATAATAATAACACATTCCGTATAATAAGATATGAGTGCCACGCTACGATAGTAAAGCTAAATGCATAAGTTTGCTGTTGTTAAAGCTCTGATGAGCAAAAGAAAATAATGAAGAAAGAGATAAATGATTCGCTTCTTCTCAAACTATTAGCGGTGGGCTTTTTTTAATAATTTATCTTAGTCTTCGTGTCAAGATACGAGAATTTGTTTATCATTTTTCTAAAGTAGAAGGTTGAGATTTTTTTTTTTTTTTTAAATAAATAAAAATAATCGCTCAGGAAATTATCGTCTTTTTATATTACTTTGAAGGCTCTCAATTAAAAAAAAATTTTTTTTTGAGTCAATTTATAGACATTTTGATTGCAATCGTAATTTTTTTTTGTGAATTTTACATTTGATTTTTTCAAGTTAGTTTATAACGAAATTTCATTGAAATAAATTTTTGCCTTCAATTAATTTCTTGAAGCTAGCATAAACAAATAAAAAATTTTTTATTTAACCACTAATTTTTTATAACTCTTGTAAATGCAAACATTCGTCCAAAATTTTAGATCGAGGATGAGGAATGATAAATGACAACTATCCATGTTTATTAAAGTATCAAAGCCATAAATTTTAATAAACTCATCAATACGCGGCATAAAAAAACTTTAGCAAATGAAACAACTAAAAGTGAAAAAAAACAACCAATCAGCGGGCTGTACAAACTGTTAAATTTGTAAAGGCATTATCTATGCAACTTTTTGCAAAGTCAAATTAAATCTGCAGCCTCACATTCATTTTATTATTTTAATTTATACAGAAAACTCGTTATCACTGAATGTTGAGTGCACGTACACACACGCGCGCACCACGACTGAAAATTTCATATGTAGCAAAGCCCTCATATATATAGAGAAGCTCAGTGTCATACCATTTTTCTCGTAAAACTAAATACAATTGTGCAACTAATGATGTACGTTAGTAAAAGAACAACTGTTAAAAAAAATGTCCTCTTC
Organism: Cotesia vestalis; assembly: GCA_000956155.1. Taxonomy (NCBI): domain Eukaryota; kingdom Metazoa; phylum Arthropoda; class Insecta; order Hymenoptera; family Braconidae; genus Cotesia; species Cotesia vestalis. The sequence continues at coordinate 42,574 of JZSA01000170.1, forward strand.
CTCTCACTGCTCGGAAAGATTTTTTTTACACCGACTAAAAGTGAACTTTTTTTCCACAATGAAAAAATCTTGTTATATTTTTAACCTTTATGAAAAAATTTCACTTCCAATTATGTAAATTTTATAGTTTAAGTATACGACCCCATATCCATCGTCATATTTTTTTTTCATTTATTCCCTTTTGTCAAAGGAGATAATACGTAGAAAAATAAAGCTGTTTATGTATTATTAACTGGTGTAATATTCATATTATTCATTTAAATAATATCTAATTTTTAAATACGCTATTCAAATATTTAATTAAATTTCTGGTATTATTAATGTCTATCGCTAATATCAATAGTGTAACTATAATAATGTTTATCTAAATAGTTTCACTGTTTATTTAGTATTATTTGAACAGTTTCAGATATTCTATTGGTATATGCAAATTAAATGGATCTATCATAAGTGACTGTGAAAGAAACATCAAATCCTGTTGTATAGATATATGAGGATTCACTGCATGGATCAATAGACGTTTATGAATTTTCATGTTTTTATGTTTGTTCACAATATTGCAATTTTTTGTCAAAGGTAACAGTTTGAAAATATTTCAAATGAAATAAAATATAATAATTTATGCTACATATGTTAAAATAACTATGGAAAAAGATTCAATTTGATAAAAATAAATAAATATTAACTTTTTACGAATCAGTGATTCAGTAACTTCAAATAAATGATTTATTTGCAGTAAATATTCATGTTGCTTTCAAAAATGATAAAACATTTCAAATATTCGAAAAATCCACACAATTGTTAATCGAATGAATTAGTTATTTACGTCATTAAGCCACAAAGGGCCGATTTTCTGAAAATTATCAATTTATTTTATATTACTTGCAGAACAATAATTATTATTTCATAAATATTTCACAATGCTTTTATAAAAGGCACAAAGATAGCTTAAGTTCAGTGTATATAGTAATTGTAAGCAAAATAGCGTCATTGTTATTTTACTAACATTCGGTCTTTTTCGCAATAAACAGCAATAAACGAAAAAACAAGGAAAAAGAAGGGGAGGTTAATTTTGTGGCTTAGATTGAAAAAAATAAGGGGTACAGTCAGGTCTCTAGGAATCAGTTTCTATGCGGACGCCAGCTGGTGCTCATAATTAAACTTACAGACTGAGTTTGACGAAAAACATTTAATATGTTTTTAATCGCGCTTACATCACGATAATATTTTAAAAATTGTAGTAACTGAATTTATTATTAACAAAATATTGATTGTGATTTATGAGACAGTCTTTTCTTTATGATCATGATAACTGATTTAATGAAAGTAAGGAAAGTAAAAAAGAAAATCCGGAGGTTAATAAAGTGAAGCTATGAAGATAATTAATGAAACATCATATCCAGACTCACGTATGATTAAACTTTTATAATAACAAAGCTGTCAAAGAGTTACAAACAATCTCCCCTCAGATCCTCCCGTAAAATTAATTGAATTTCCTTCAGTAAAGCTGATACGTACCTATAGGTATAGGGATTTTAGATAGCATTCGAACTCCGTAACAAGGAAGAATCGACATTTGCTTTGATCAGTACAAGGAGATTTAATGATTGTACTGCCTGTGGTCTTCAAACCATTATCATACATTAAGTAATTATACACATATGAGAGCTCCCGCGATGATTGTTCTAGCAGTGAATTTTTTTCATAAGCCGCTTTTGGTAATACTGTCGTGATAAATTTAAGTAATTGAGTCATTTACTTAGAAGCTCTTTAAATTTTTAATCATTTACTTTTTGCAACAATTGATCATGTTTTTATTTACGTTATAATTATCTATAGGAGCAAATGTTAATAAGAGTATTAATTAACGAATACAAATTTTGGTTACCGCTCGAATAAATGAATTTGAGCTTTTATATACATATTTGCTTGGAAAGTATAATAATTTTCCGTAATCATAATATGATGACTGATAATGATAATATTTAATATCAAATTAATATTACCAAATAATTATTTTAGAGATGAAATGGCAATTTGATAACGATGGCAACGAATAATAAACAGGAAGTTGAAAGTACAGACCAAATATATAATAATTCAACGAATTTAAAAGCAAAATAATTCAGTATCAAGGTACTTTTTAATAGCATTATAAAAATCTTAAAGTTATTCGAGATGACTTTTTAATTCATTGGATTCATATTACATGATAAGAATATTAACCTTTATAAAAGCACGTCTCTTACATTTTACCAGCTCAACTCAACTAGTACTTGCCTGGGTGAATAATTATACATATACTGTCTCGCGCTCGCTCCTACAGCGACCCTACATCATTGTCTGGCAAGGGGTTGGAACTATCAAAAATGTCTGGCTGATGAGGAAACATCATCTAATTATTACCTAAATATTATATATAAAAATCAGCTTTTATACTATAACATAAGTAGAATTATAATTTCATGAACATTAGGGGTGTCTGGCAAGGGGTTGCCACGATGTTAAGTGTCTGGCAATCAATAACGTGATTTTTAATAATATTCTGAAGGTAATACCAAAAAATCACACTTTATTATTTGATGAATTTAGATCGGTATTTTACACACCTTTAGTACCGTTTACCTGCCAAAGCCACGGCAACCCAAACTTCAAAATAGTCCATCGTTCTTACCTGTGTTGGGAGCATGCGCTGACAAACTTTCAGCTTTTATAAAATAACGAAGGTCTGGGGTTCACGGGCTCTTGCTCTAAAAAGAAAAGTATGAAGCATGTTATAGTGTTGATGTTGAAACAACAAATTTTTAATAATTTTTTAACACCTGGTTATTGATTTAAAAGCCATTACTACTTTTTATTATTCTTCGAACATAATTTTATTACTGATAAAAATGAAAAAATTATCACAGTAAATAAATCACTTTTTTTTTTTGAGTTTTCTTTTTCATTAAATTTTACGCCCCGCTCGTAAATGCAATAAATCAAAAAATTTAAAATACAATCTAAAAACAGAAATATATTTTCTGGTGAAAGAAATCTCTTACTAGGACACAAAAGCAACAAGGACGTAAATTACAATGAAATAAATAACATATTTAAAATACACAAAGTAATGAATTCATGTGTTATGTAATATGTGTGTTTCCATAAATCGTGCTTGGTAATGCATCATCCAATTCTAAAAATATGCTGATCCGAGTTGACATTTGCGAAGAGGGTAAATGTACCGGCAACTAGAAAGGGATACCATTTAAAATCGCAATGATTTATTCAAAATTTTTATTCATACCACCAAAATATGAAATAAACTCGTCATTTAACAACCTAAATACTCAATCATTTAATTTATTACATATTCCGATTATTTATAAATAATTATGATAAATTTATCCCATGTATCTATTAGATATATCATTGTAATTATATAAGTATACATTATAACGATGATATTAACATATTTAGCCTGGGACTTTAGATAAGCGCGTCAATAGTCCGTTAAATTTTTATGTCTGTTCATAAACAGTTATTCGAACATTTTATGCTAGCATTCTCCCAGCACAACTTGTGTATATTTAATTTGATAACAAAAATAATAACAATAGTTCTGTGATAAGAAATTAAGCCAAATTTAATCCAAAAAAATTGTTACCACAAAATCAATTTTACTCAATTATTTAATGCCAACATCTCATCTTTGAAAGGTATCAATACAATTTAGCTATGACCATTTGAGATGTAAATTATTTTCCATGGGACTGAATAACTAAATTGAAATGAACATTTTACAAATACTTGCTTACATTATACAAAGTTTGTCGTGTATTATGTGGGTAGACATGAATCGATGACTACTTGTAACTTGTACCAAACTGCTTGAAACTGTCGTTCATTACTACCGACCCAAGTATATAACAGCATAACACATTTTCACAACTTGCTGTTAGAATATATATAACAGTAAGTTGGAAACAGTATACATTCTGATTATGTAAGTTATTGTAACTTATACACAAATACATACAACATACAACATATCTATCCTTAACTGTTTTCCCATAAATAAACATATATATTTTGGGAAAAGACAAAACTTGGTGCATTACTCTTATTGTAGCGTAAAACTAGACGATAAAAAGACGAAAAATATCAGTGAAATTTAACTTACATGAAGCTGGGATATAAGATATGAGATATAGTTTTACCGTGCATGTATATGTATATAGAAAATTTTGTAAGTTTGGGATATATTTATGTGGATCTTCAGGACAAGGAGCTGGCCATAGACTGCTGCATTCGCAAAACGCTTTTTCAGAGAGATAGAGACGTTAGCAAAAGAGCCAGAGCTAGAAATTACGATCCGCCTTGAACTCTGGTAACCTGCAGTAGACACATCATGGATGATATATTTTTCTCAGCCGGTCCAGAGGTACACACAAAATGGCACCTTTCTCCTCATATGAGGCTGGACTCTTTCTATTCCGGTGGAAGTTAGTTTAAACTATTGAAAATAATGTTTCTTTCTTATCTTGACACTTGCCTACCATGAACGTACTGACCTACGTAATAACTTATACGCTTAAGTGATTTATCTGTGTTTATTTTTATTTTTAACCGGTATGCTTCTCCGTGTTTCAGATATCCAAGAGTTTTATGAGCTGACGCTGCTTGACGAGTCTAAGTCGGTCCAGCAGAAAACCGTTGAAACCATTCGCATTGCTGATAAATGGGAAGCCAGCGACGGCCCGATAACACCGACATTTGCATCAAATGACGTAAGTTTTCTACAATACATCATACACTCTACAGATATTAAATAACAGGGATTAAACTATTCTATGTCACACGGGATCGATTTTTAGGGTTTGTTGTTACACGTTTCCCCTCGTTATTTTTTAATGAAACGTAAAAATACCAGATCCATTGAATCGAATTTCACCAACTGAATTCATCCATTCGAAATCAAATTACTCATACTGTTTTTGTCTTTCTCTCTCTTTGTCTCTCTCTCGTTCGATGTAAATGTATATTTACCTAGATGTACCTTCGGATATACATTGGTGGACTAATGATATATCATCGGAACAAATAGTAATTATAAGCTAAAGTCAGATAGCTAAATACCACGATAGTATTATCACAGAGTAACGGTAGTAATGGCTTCGGAGTAATTTTATCCAATCCACAGGCAAATCCACAATTTTAATTGCTAATTGGGTTTTATCAAACGCTACATTCACACATATGCAGACGTATATACTAGAATTAATACATTAATACAATATTATGTTGTGATACTGAAACACAATGTAAATCATTTAGGGTTACTACATAAATATAAATACAAATCCAGATACACATTTAGCTTAACAAAATTTGGTCGTTTTGATAGAATATTTACACACTAAACTGAGAAAAAGTATTGTTTAGCTCGAAATACAAAGTATTAGGTAATTTTTTTTTTTTTTGACATATTGCATTATTTTTTTTTGCCTATTAGGTTTCTAATAAATAATTACATTGTTACATTTTTTAGTATTTTAACTAAAAAATCTAATGTTTGTTTTTTCTTAATATTTTTTTTCTATCAAAATCAAATTTTTAATAAATTTAAAGTGTAAGCAGTTTTCTTACACTGAAAAAAAAGTTTTTTGCTTGGAACCATCTACTGTTTACTAACGAGTGTATCGTTACGGGTACAATCCGTACAGCTACGAGTAACAGTCTGGATAGCGACCGTCACGATCCATTCGGGTACCATTCACGATACTATTGCTACCGTTAGTATACAGTTTTTTTTTCAGCAGAAAACTTTTTTTTCAGTGTATAAAGAATTTTTAAAATCAAAGAAAAGTCAGCTAGTGTGCTCTAAAATGAGACAGCCGATCATTGAACGAGTATTTTTACAATAAGTATTTTTAATTCAAGAAAAGTATTATTATTACCACAGTAATACCAAGTTTATAAACTTGAAGTAAGTCTGGCGACAACAATAGTATAGCATGTGAAAAAACATGTAAATTACAATCATTTTAAAAGTAAAAAATTTTGTGAAATTATGAAACTTTAAATAATAATTTTTATTCTGTAAAAGTTTTATGCACTCTTTTCAAACTTAAAGTTTCGATAAATATCGATTTATGTTGTTCATTTAGCCTCATGTATAACCTAGTTTTTTAACACGTTTCCAACTTGAACTTTAATATTTTGATAACTTATTCAATTTTTACATCAATCACAACTTTACTAGAATATCCTTAATGCTGAGATTAATACCTCATGCTATTGTAGCTTAGCAAAAATAATTATATACTTATACACTTATATAAGTTGATTCTTTTGAATAAATGTTGAAATCAATGATATTTAATTTTTAGGCCATCATAGACATGTAATACTTTTTTTTTAATTTTTAATGTAGTCGTATCTATTCACCAATGTTATACTATTAAACAACATCAAAAGCAACGCAGCATATTTAACCGAAAACAAATGACTAAAGTTTGTTATCTCATTACATTACTGTTATTATTTTGTCTAAATAATATAATGTGACGTTTGTTTTGTGTTGATGCACCTTTGTTTGGTGGTATAAAGTTGAGTGGATACAAAGTTGATATGATTATCATGAGAAAGAGACTAGACATAGACATAGACACTGAAAACATAACAATGAGAATAATCATAACTGTAAAGCACCAGGTACTTTAATAATGACACTCACCACTCTCTCTTAAGTATGTTGCGATCGCAAGGGGTGGTTTCACCAAGCGAAGTCGAGGATTCGTGTCTACTGTCCTCGAATCCTCGTGGTCAGAAAGATAACGCGGAATGGCTGTTATGGAATGACTACACAACCCATATGGCTCCTCTGTCTTTGTAACAGTTATGTTACAGCTTACAGCCTCTGTAGCAATTGTAGTTGCATGGTTGTAGACGGTAAAGTAAAACGAGGGTAACTGTTGGGCAAATACCCAACCAGTAGCAGTTGGTCGGCTGTCGCACTTGAGAGTAATGCGGGCAGGATGTGGTTACGCCAACATTCCAGGAAGTCTTTGATTAAGCAGACGCGCGTTAGTGCTTTAGTTCTCATAGGTAGTAAGAGAGTGCGCGGTCAAAACCGAAACCGGCGTGACATGAGTCGAGTAACCTAGCCTACAACCTGGAACCTGGACCTATATGTCACATCCTACATCGTGTTTATATTCTATACATATAATGCATGAAATGCTGGTGGTACTCCTGCTGATGGTCAATCCTTCACTCAGTCAGTTGCTCAGTCACTCGCTCACTTACTCTTTGACTGACACTGATGTTTAACATCCAGTCATTCACTCGGAAAATTCACTGTTAACCACTAAATTCGGCTTCTAGTCACTACACTGGATCTTTGTAAATTTATGCCATGTCAAAGCTTCTAGAGTTTACCAAACATAAGAGCTGTTTTGCCTTGTTTGCTACATTCCTCGGGCGTTTTCGATCAGATTACTCTTGATAGTAAAATAGGCCATTTGAGATTCGAAATAAAAGTCGATTTCTTGATTCTGAATTTTTTTTTTCAGTTTTTCGTACAGTAAACGTTAAACTATCTTTAAATGTGTGAAAATTGTTATGGAATAAAATAGCTAAAACTGAATTAAACTTGAAACTTTTTTTATCAGTATCTCTGTCATTATTCAATTTATTTGTGTTAAATTTGATACTTTTTAGTTGCTCTAATTAGAATTTTGAGTTATTTTGTGATCTATTTATTTTTAATAAATTAATTAAATGATAATTGATCAATTCTTTTATCAATGAAGTTAAAGAAATTTAATAGAAATTATCTTACTTTTGTCATTCAAAAGTTATTTGATAGAACAAAAAACAAAATCCCAAAAATAGCATTTTTTGAGCTTAAAAATTTTGAATGACCACTCTTTTGAAATACATGGCTGATTTTACCCATCGGCAAATTTGTTGTGAGCAATCTACAAAAAAATTTTATTTCAACAATATGTCAAAAACTTCAGTAAATTTAATTATGAAACTAACTACATTAATTACACTTCTAACTAATTCTATTAAAAACAAATTGATTAACAACCAAAACTCTATTAAAATGTCGATGTAATTCACCCTGGAAGCTTGATAAATTGAAAAAACTCCATTGGGATGACAGGTATTCTTAACACCCTCGCGGGGATAGTCAGAGAAATTTCCTGTGACCTTCAAACGTCGAGGTCTGATAAGAACTCGGTTTTTGCAAAACGGGGTAAAACCAATAACTTTCCGATTTTTTTAAATCTTCGATTTTCTTAACGGGAAATTAAAAATACCTCAATATAAATTTTATTGCTTTTTACATGTTGATTCTCATACTCGAAAAAAACAGAAGCTTTAAATTTCAATCCTGTTACAAGAGATACTTTGATTGAAAGGAAACTGATGTTTACCAATCAAATATTTGTTCCTTCTCCTTGAAATCTCCTTTTCTTAGATTGTACAATACTTCAATTCAATATTTTCCGTATTTTAGCTGCAACCAAGGTACGTCTTTAGAAACTACTCAATGATACTTTTACTGTAGCCTTACATAAATAATGCCATCCTACTATACATCTCAGGAGAAATCTTGAGAATAAAAAAATGTGAATTTTCATAAAAAAACTAAAGTAACATGAAAAATGTATTGAATTAATTTTATATCGGGATATTTTTTTAATACACCGACAATATCTATGAATTATTTCAATACGTGTAAACACACGCTATTATTTTTCCAACAGAGGGTTACTCAAGCTCGTGATGAATCAATGTTATCCGATATGTATCTAAATATATAGAAACTCACTTACACATACATAGACACGTATCAAAACATTTGTTACCAGCAGATAACCGAGGTACAACGAAAACTTTTAACGTTTCAATTAATCATCATCAAACCAAAACCCAAATTATGATGAATCGTATTATATGATCTTCACATTATATGTGATGCCGGAGGAATAATCCACTAGATAAGCACCCTGAAAAACGACTATTTAACGAGTTTATCTGGAAAAAATGAACGTTTTGAAAGAAAAAAAAAGAAGCAGTGTGCGTAACCCCAACTAAATTTCAGGATCATGAGAGACTGTGGTTGGATGATGACGTCACATTCATCAAGCAACATCCCGCAGTTCACCCCGGGGCATGCGGACCGAGAACTAATATCGCTGCTTCCTCAACTACCATCCTGCTCGCGTGTGATTGCATTTATGGCTAAAGGGTACCACTGGTGAATACCCGTAAATTACGGATAGCTTGTATTGTATATTGTCGACATTTAGTTCCCATGTATGGATGTATGTATGTGTGTGAACCTTTATCCAACACAAAACACAATTGGATCTACTATAGTACGGTTGTAGCTACCATCACTTTGTTCTGAGCTAAGTATTTTCATTAGTCAAACACACTAAGAACCAAAGGAAAAAGGAAAAATAAATTAAATCTTTTGTGCGTTATTTTCGCTCTTACTTAACCACAAATTAACTAGGAGAACACAAAGGGTTTGTCATTTTTACTCGTAAATTAATACAAAGACAGACAAAGAACCTCCTAAAGTCTCAGGATAAAGACAAAGCGTGCTTTGCTTTTGTAAACAAACGAAATAAAATAAAATTAGACGAAGTTATTTCATTCAACTTTAATTGGCTTGTTTTCGAGAGAAATTAGAGGGTTATACGAACTTAAAATTTTTTAAAAATCAATTTTATTCGTTTCATTTTTATTTATATTCAAGTAAGTATGCTTTATTTGAAAATATTAAATCCATTTTTCTCGAAACTTTCTTTTTACAGTCAATCAGTCAGATCTTTTAAAAATGGTTTATTGAATAAAAAATTATTTCATGCGTATTTAATATCGATTAAGAACATGTTAAAAATTCAGATTTTTATCTTCACATTACCTTAACATTCGATTTACCTGAATCAATTAAAAAAGACTCTTAAAAAAAAAAATCATTGAAAAATCACTTTTTACTTTTTAATTGCATAAAACTCTAATTATTATAGTAGTAAAATGTTTAATTCACAAACAGAGTTCAATTATTATAAACTAACTTCTCAATATTAATGAATATTACCTAAGATAACAAGAATCCTGGGTGCTTGTTCACATCTATATATCTATGAAAGCGGCTTATTTGCTACAAGGTATAGATAGTTACAGATATAGGTATAGCGGATAGATAAATCTACAGAATTAGACATAGACATACAGATAGAGATAGAGGTAGCGGGTCCAAAGATTGCCCTCACGTAGGAAAGCCAAGCATTGGAGATTTGTCAAGCAGTGATTAATTAGCTGGGTAGGAACGTAGTCGTGTGTTTACCATGACCCTTGTGCTAAATGCAAGATCCGACTGTAGCTTGCTGCAATTTATGTTCAAAACCGCGTGCGGAAGTGTGCAGAATGGTGGTAGCAACACCAGTAGCGCCACCACCGTTACGTCCGAGTAGGCTTCTCTAATCAACGGAGCGTGCCAACTCTGGCTCTAGTCATTGAACATCTGTTAATTTTTATTTATATATTTGATTTTTTAAATTCACATTTACAATCCCAGAGAAAAAGTTTTGTAAAAGCTCCATCAAAACGATGATTGATCTGTCTGATTATTTGAGACTATTTCACCCGATTGATTGAATGATTGATTGATAAGCCGTAATTGTTAAACGGGTGTAGATAAATATCCTGGAAATAATTGAATAGAAGGATTTAATTTGTTCATTTTTGACGTATTTATATTTACTAGGATCTATAAACAAACCAATTAAATTTTTTCAAATGATCATGTCAAAATTTGAACCCTTAAAATTGATATCGAAGAACATGGAAATAATCATTTTTCCTACTTCTATTCTCGACCTCTAAATATCAAATATCGAGAGTTCAATCTTTGCCAGAATTTTTATTTTAGTACTCTCTGCTAAAATTTAATAATCATTTAAAAAAAAAACTTCTGTAAATTTTTTTGATACATCCTAATAAATTTATACAAAATGTAGAGCATTATTTATTTATATTTAACAGTAGCATCATGCAAAATGATGTACGAGGAGTAAGTGAAATAGCAAAATGTTTGCAGTAGATTATTCACATTTGGCGTCAAAAGCAATTTGTTAGTCATGACCTCGTAGTATATTTCATCTTGTTGAACGTTTCTCTCTTGATACTATGTACTCTACTCTATGCTATTCGTCTATATCTCCATTCACCGCACTGTTGGTTGTTCTCAATGTGTGTCTATGTCTAGGACATAACAACGCTAACGTATACAGCAAGAAACCTGTTATCAAGCACGATAGCAAGCATCCTACCTCGATAGTATCTAGTACCTACCTACCGACTAACCAGCCAAGAGAAATAGGAACAGAAGCTATAGTATTATATGGAAGACACGGTTCCATCCCGGATGATAGATGTTGGTGACGAATACAAAGGAGAGTAACACCCGGCGTGCACACCGAAATACGCCAGGAGGATTTCCGTTATATACCAACACATTTACAACACCTCGATGCTGCTGCTGCTGTTAGCGTGCATACACACGTTCTCTCGACATTTTAGACACTCATGGAGACCCCGAGTAAATGCAACAAGAAACGACGTGACTCTCGAGATCTAAACCCTTCACCCTCCATCCACCACCCACCACCTACCACCTACCCAAGAGTATGAGAACGCATTCCTCTCGATCTTGGATTCAATTGTCTTGTTGTTGTCAGCTGTTGATGTGTGTTGTACTTTATCAATGCGCTTTTTCACTGGTAATATTTTACAGTTCATTCGAAAAAGCGTGTGCTATATTTTATGGCGATGGTAATGGATGAGGTGATTGATTTATTATCCAAACAAACTGTACGTGCTTCTATAATAGATTAAATATTTGATAATAATTAACTCATGACGTTCAATAGGGAATAGTTCAGGCTAATGTGTACTCATGTTGAGGACCTGTTACGTAAATATATATGCTCATCATCTTGCTTGTCTGTGCAGATTCTCTGTCAATATTGATGTCGGTTAGGTAATTACGAGATTGTATTTGGTGAACTTATTTTAACTTTGATAGGCTAATTATCTCGGTTATTATTTATAAAGCATCTAAAACTTTATGCATGACCTCTTGTGCCTGTTGTTGACATGGTATTAACCTTACATTTAAATCTATCTATTACTTGATTTGAAATTTATCCATCAAACTGACAGTAGTTGCAAATTTTAAGGGGATTTTATCAATGATTTATAGTGTTGGTACTTTGAATTTAGGTGTAAATATCATTTGGGAAAATGATAGAGTTTTTCAATGAAACTATTTTTTCGAAGTTTAAACGGCAAATTGATAAACTACAAAAAATATTAAAAGAATACGAGTTTTAGATGAGTAATAATTTTGCAATCAGCAATCAAAAATCAATCGTCACAAATTTTTTATTTATATTCAGCGAAGCGAGTGAATAAATGCAAACATGTAGATATTATTTCAAATCAGAATTTATGGCTTAACCAATAAAATAATTCAACTTTCGAAAGCTGTTCTGGGTTGGAAAATAAATTATCTATGGAACAAAAAGTAATGTATCAAATTGACCAAGTGATACAAAAATTGTATCTTATCTATTATTAAATGGAAATGACATACTCTTGCTCCTATTAATATAAAAGCAGTTTAAAAAGAGGCACTAAAATTATTAAAAAAAAAAAAATTAAATATTACTGTCACCACTTCACTGATAAAGTATCTCAACTGACTCGAGGATAAAATAATTTTGAATTATGTAATCCATTATTATCTTAGAACAGTGTTCACGTTAATTGAAGTTAAATGGCGCGACGACATCAATCCGTCGTTACCTGTTATACCCAGGATGTTAACGACAAATGTACCACTGAGTAATATAATAATTATTAACGTACTAAATGGAATTAACTCTAGATACAATAACCATCACGAACAATGAAATTAATAATTATAGCTTTTCACTTGGTTTGTAATTAAGTTTAAATTGTCGTCGGGTTGTACTAGTGTTTACGTTAAAAGGTCAGTATATAATTATTTCTGCCATAGTTAATTCAATTTAGCTAAAACACCTTTCTTATATTCATATCGTTGAATCAACGAGTCATTTAATTCAACATTTTTCCATTTGGTTTTATATTTTTACTCTGGCGCCCGTTGATAGCGCTCTTCATTTCTGCAAGTGCAAGGACTTTTATTTTTTGTAATGAGAAAATTTCTTTCCTCCACATTCATATTCACAGTCTTTATCAACTAAAAAATTATCTCCGTACTTAAGAGCGATAAATGTATGATAGGAGCAGCGAGATTTCATTTATTTGTTCGAAAATATTTAAAATAAAATCTAAACTCTGAGTAAATTTCTTATTTTAAATTCAAAATAAAATTTCGAACACAATACTACCGAGTAAATATACTAAAAATACTGGTAATGATAATAATAATAACAAATATAAGAAAAGTAATAAAATGTTGAAATATTTTTTATCGGGATTACTATCAAGTGAATTTTATGTTGTCGAAGGAATTGCAGAACCAAGTAAAACGTCTACTTGTGCATTTTTCTTTTATTTCGAGCTCCTCTTCTTTAAATGAGATGAAAAAAGTGCATGGATAATAATGGGTCTATGTGTATGTGTGTATGTGAGAATCGACTACTGGTAACTGCGTTGTGTTCAGTTCCTGTTAACTCGAGCAAGTCTAACGCAACTCGACGCTTTTGCGACTTTTCTGTCGATTCAAACTTTTCTTGATGTGGAATAGGAAACTCAAGTTAAATTTATCGTTTTGTTCTTACGTCCGGCAATATTTTTAAATTTACCCAAACTTTATTGATTCTTTTTTTGTCAAAACAAAAATCTTTGGAGAATAAAAAACATTTCAAATAATGTGTCACTCTATATTCATTTTCTTTTACAACAATTTCAAGATAATAAAAAAAAAAAAACAATAATAATAATAATAATAATAATAATAATAATAATAATAATAATAATAATAATAATAATAATAATAATTAAATAACAGAATTACGGATTATTGAAATGAATAATGTCAAATCAATTAAATTATTGTTAAATAAAGTGACGTTTCGTTCCCATTGAGACTTTACCAAGCTTTAAAAAATATATAACAATTAATTAATACATGTTATTATTATTTATCGCAATAATGAACAAAATAACATATATGGGAGGAATTCAAAAAAACCATTACCCTGATGAAGGCTTTAATATTAAATAATTATTAATACAAAAAAAAAATTCCCAATCTTGAAAATAACAACTACTAATTATTATTAGTAATAGCTAATAATAGCATTTATTGATCATCATCATTGTTGTAGTTTTCAGAGTTTGATAGAGTCTCAATAAATGCAAACGAAATTAAAAAAAAAGAATAATTATTTTAATTGAAATGAGTGGAACTATTTAAAACAAATATTCAGAGCTGCAATGAAAATAAGATACAGCTAAAATTTTTAAATATCTTAGAATAACTACCTGAAATGGAGACAAACTTTCGTACTCTAATGAATCTTCTAGTGGAGAAGCGAGTGATTCCCGATAAGACAAACTTCCCTGGAAAAACAATTTCCTTCCTTGCTTGATTCGCTATCCCCGACAAGAAACTAAACACATTTATATACATGTATAAAGTTCACCGTGAGATGAATTTTATCTTCTTCACCGCCCTTAGACTCATTTAGTTGTCTTAGAGCTTCGTGTTCGCCAGCTTAATCTACAATCCGATTTATTTTGATTACAACCCGAGATACTAAAGACGCTGATGGTGACAACACTTTTGCTCACCATCATCATCAATCCTTTATCCCATTTACAAATTAATTGTTCACTAATTCTTCACTTGATCCAGCATTTATGTTGTTATTTATATTTATGGTTTTAATTATAATTATAATTATATTAAATTACTACTCAACCCAATTTCCACAAGCTCAATTTATTTAATTAAATTCTAATGCAATGGCGGATAATTGAGTTTACCATTCCTAGATACGACTACTAAAATTAATTTCTGCTGTTATTATAATCGATAATTTACAATGCAAAAATATATACCGTCCACTAATTATGTAATTGTATTGGCGTCACTTTACATATCACTTTAATGAAATTTTCATAATTTAATTTATTCAATAATCAAGTTCATAAAAATTTAACGTAATATTTATTAATTTTTTTTTCATGACAATTTTTTCTCAAATAAAGTTTTATTAAAAATAAATGAGGAGCTGATTTTCAAAATTCAAAATTCCACATTTACATTTAATGTAAACATAAAAAAAAAAAAAGTATGTATTAAAAATTTGTCTTATAAAAGTCTTAAGAAAGTTTCTTATAATAATCAAATAAAGATTATTTCAAAATGACAAATTTTAAAATACAAGTCAATTTTTGAAGCTAGAATAAATAAAATAACAAATAATGAAACTCAATTCCAAACAAAGTAAATAAAAAAATTTTAATCAAAGTATCTAATTTAAAACTAAGAAAATCAAAGCATCAAATCCTTAAGTATTGGTTTGAGACATAAGATAGTGATAATATCGCCAATGTACGTGATTTAACGATAAAATGGTGTACATACCCACGAGAGAGAATACGAAATGCTCTCTTACTATTTAATCAAGCTTTGAGCTCCTACTGCTGACTATCTAGCCCTCCAACCACACATACTCAAAGGTATAGTACACCTTTTATCACTTGCACACAATACAATACCGGTAAGCTCCCACATACACTTACTCACGCTTCCACCAGAAAATAGCGCAGTAGCCAATTACTATTACTATACACTTGGGTTTGTTTGCGATAAGTACTCGAGAGTCGAAGCCAGCCAAGAGCACAAGGTACTTATTGTTAAATCCCTTAAGTTCCAACTCTTAGGCGTGCTTCATACTCATTTCGTTATCAACTATTTATATCTATAACTAAAATCTTACCGAATAGTTATAAAACGTTAGCATCTGAGTATCTAGTAAACATAAATGACTTTCTATTCCTATCTGCAAAGTTTTTGCTCTAAATTAAAGACTCAAGAGGAGTTCATTATTATTATTACTATTACTATTATATACCGCATACGACTTCAAGCGTGATCAATTATTCCAAAAGCTTGGAACGAGAGACGCACTACCAAAAGCATGCACTGTCTACGAGGGCTTGGGTAAATAGTTGCAGGTGTCTTCAAAGTTCTTGATTTTCGCTCGACTTGCTAATCCATCAGATCCTCCATAAGGTCCTTTCAATCTATCTGTCTAACAAACTAACTGTATGTCTATCTATCCATCTGTCTATCTTCCTCAATACCTATTCCTATCCCCGATGTACAACGCCGTCAATGTCATTGACCCATTTCAGCAGACAAGATAGAGCCGTAGTATCTCCTCCGAAGGATTGACTCTAATACCTCCGCTAATTCCATCTAACACTAGATAGTTATACCTCCTTCATCTATTTATACCTATGCATATATATATATATATATATATATATCTTCGAGTTATCTTATCATCTCTGTTTGATCGAAATTGTTTCAGCCACAAAATGCGGAAAGTCAACAAGTTCATCAAACTATTTAACTATTAACTCTCGCAGAATCGCGATAAGTATAAAATAAAAAAGCAAATCCATTAGTGGAACAGCTTTCAAACTTTTTGATAAAAGGCCTTTTTAAATTCACCGTAAAAGTCCTCCAGGCAAAAGAGTTGGGTCAACAAATATTTTTACCGATTGTTTTATTAACGTCGAAAACACAAAAACTTTTGTTTTTAAATGAAAAGTTGGTTTCGGGTTTAGTTTTTGTTTTTCGAATTAAACCACTCGGTACTTTACTAGTTTTCAACTGTACGCTGTTTGCATCTGATTTTGCACGTAGTTTAGCATGTAATGTGATGTCATGTATCGCAACAAGTACGCATATAATTTAACACTTCCACGGAGTATGAGTATATGAGCTCAATTTCCAAGTGAGTCGTTTCATTTCAATATCGCTGATTTTTACCATTGGTCAACTTGGCTGGTTCGCTCCCGATAATCCAGCTCATGTTTCATGTGTAGGGTGGAAGGGATGGTCATTGAAAATCGATCTTGCCAAAATGCTGTTCACAGGGTGGTAGATCCAATTATTTTCGTATGTCATTTATTATTTTTGTTTTAATTTTTTGGAATGTTTACAGAGCGAGCAATGTTTTTATGTGCAATATCCATCGATGGGTTTAAATTTGAATTTTCGAGGTCTTTTGCCAAGTGAAAATATTTCATCGGTGACTTGGCAAAAGTAATTCGCACGGAATGACGATGTGAATTTGAAAACAATCTCATGGTACTGTGAAATAAAAAGGAAATATTTTTTGCTGTTTCTCCGAATAGAAGCAATGAACAATAAACAAAAAATAAATCATGTACTGAATATACTGGAGTAAGTACACAACAAACATATAAATATCTATTTAGCGAACAGAAAATGGTTCCCCCTGGAAATTTATAAAAATTGAATTTATAAAAAAGTTACCCCGATAAAATAAATTCAAATGCACATGAACATAGACATTCACATTGTTATTCTCGGGAACCGCACACGTATTTCACATCCAGCCCTTCTTAAAAATGAAAAACGGGTTTGAAGCTCAAAAAGTTTTAAGTCATATAAGAAAAGAAATGACACCACTTGGACTATAACACTCTACGTGCTTGTGTATAATGCACACAAAATACCTTTCTGAGCCAGAAAACTGCATACTTACTCACCCATTATAATAAATGTATGTACATGCAATATGTATCGAACATACACATTCACGTACACCTATACAAGCAGAGTACACTGAACCGGATATACATAGATAGTACAGCTTCGAAATAGCTCGATGTCTAGGAAGCAGAAGCCTAACCTACATGGGCGTAACCTAAATGCTCGCAGTACCTTTAACCCTCTCTCGGGAGCTAAATAGTGTTTACTATTAAGGCCATAGGGGCAAGAGATACACTTAGCCCAAATTTAGTTTGCGGAAATGACGACCTTCCGATCCCCAAAATTTTTATTTCCTCCCTGTTATGTAATTACATTACGTGATAATGACAAACTTTATCGTTCAGATTTGAACATCAATATTCAATCATTTATCAAATCAATACATTTTTAAGATTTTATAAATCCTATATGAACTGTGAAAAATTTCTGATGTAGGTTTATCAAGTTTTATATGGTCATATTAGACTTTATGTGACAATAAAAAATAAATTTTTAACACAATGACAGATAAACTGCTTAGAAGAGTAAAAAAATTTTTTTAGCATTATATTTTATTAATATCATTATATACTTACAAAAAAGTATATATTATAAAAACTTTACAATAGTTAGTGATTTCTGACATTTCAGACTTAATTCAATTGAGATAACTCTTAAATTTATTTTTATAAAGTACAATATTGGATCTTTTCCATTTATAATACATTATTTTTTTATAAAAAGTTTTTTCAAAAACCCAAATTAATCCTTGTTGGTAGGCCAGACTTGCTAGCGGTAACACGCTGTTTCCATTTATTTACAAACTTATAAGCTAAATAGCCCTTTGGCTTAACTTATTTCTTACGAGTATTTGATGAGGGATTTTATATTTATTCCAAGGATTATAATCCATACTACATTGGTTTTTTTAAATATTCCGTGTTTTTGTTTTTAAGTTGTAAAAGTTTAAAGTTTGTATTTGTAAAAAAATTATTTTTTTTAACATTGCAGTTAATAAAAAAAATTATGCAATGAACACACATGTAACATAATGAACATATATCAAGCGATTTCAGAAAATTTTTTCATGTGTAGTCTAATAATTGAAAATTTATTGCTGGAATTTGACGGACGCTTCTTTAAATTAATTAAATGTATTTATTGTACAAATTACACCATGCACAATATATTATATATTTAATAGGTTTAATCATACATGAGATCAATTATATAATAACAGCTTTTACACAATTAGTGATTAACATATAAGCAGTCTAATTTGTCGTAGCTAATACCGGTTAGTTAATGTGACAGCTGATCCTCTTTCACTTCTATCACATATTTCCCTTCTCTCCTGCTGTACCAATAAATCCAATTATCTTGCATGACTACTTGGTTAATGCTAAAATAATGCCATACAACAAGTATCCCTAAACGGCACAATAGTCTATTTGCATATCGATTAACAATTAAGAGAGATTACTGCTCCATGTTGTTTAACGTCCCGTCAAATGTAACATTAGTTTATATTTTAAATAATTTTTCATCTTTTTGGTTTTTTCTGTTAAACAACAATAAAGAGAAGTGTTGTGCTTGGAAGTAATTAAGGTCCAAAGTTTTGAGAAAGTTATTTTCTTGAAGTGGGAGTGGATGGAATATTATAAAATAAAAGATGAGATAAACTAGTGGCATCTAATATGGTTGTGAGCAGCTGCTGGTTAATAATGAGCTCGTTACTTCCTATTAACATATATATTGTATTTGCTGCATACATTTTAACGCTTCGACTGATATGTTATCGTTATCATACACTCCCAGCGATACGTATGGATACATTTATGAATATTCTGTAATTAATTATGAATTGTGATGTATTTTATTCCAGTTTACAAAATTGATGAAATTGGTTATTTATATTTAGTAAATAGCTGTATTATTTGAGAAAATATTGTGTGGAATATTTTATCATTGATGTTGTTTTTTAATTATAAGTTTTTTAAAACTGTTGAAAATAAATTTACCCTTTATTTCAATCGGAGGCTTTAATTTTAATAATTAAAAATTAAATGGTATTAAGAAATTTTTTTTAAATTACAATTTTTTCTTTATCGAAAAATAAAAAATTGAATGATTAAAAAATTTTTAATGTTTAAAGTATTTAGGGCGACTGAAAGTTGGCTTTAAAAAAGTTTTTTCCTTTTTTTTTTTTAAACAAAAATTATTGAAATGAGGGATTTGTTAGAGAGATATGTACTCGAGAATAACAAACGTGTGATTGTCACAGAACACCAAAAAAAAAGTTAACATATAATTGATTGGCTACGAAATAAAGCATCCAGCCTTAAAATTTATGTATGAAAATCCCCAGCTTCTGGCTCTGATGAAAATAAATTTACTTTTTACGTTTTTTCCCCGAGAAACAGGACGAAACTAAAAAAAGTAATCCAAAACAAAAATAAAGTTCGCGGCAATAAATCATTAGAAATAATAAACGTGGCCGTAGAAAATCCATTTGTCACGGCGGACACAGCGCAGAATAGAATCGCCGGCAGAAAAGTTTGATCTGTCGTATGGTTGTCGATACATTCTACGAACTAAAATAGAAGCGATGCCACGTCGTCCGAGTCCAGCAAACTAATCCCGACAATCCCCAGACTCCGGATAACTTTGCTGACCATCCGCCGCACTGCTACCACCACTCAACACGATACTGTAAGGAGAAACAGTCAAACTCAAGGTGGACGTTTATTTTCAGGATAGATCAAAGTTAAATTAAAAAAATAAGCGAAACGCTACAAAAAATTAAATAATATCAAACGACGGAACTAAAGAAATCTTGCCGCATTGTGAGCAAGTATGTACTTTATACGATAGTAGTTACATTACTATACCCTGTACGTAACATACTTCCATTGTTAAATTACTCTTACGTATATATTATATATATCGTCGTTCTCATTTCCACCATCTCTATCGTGTTGTTCTCGTTGTCGTCATCGTCGTCGTCGTCGTCCGGTCTGCAACCAATGGATTCTCGTTACCAAGCACCGTGAAATCCCACTTCGATTACTGTCCACATGAGCAAGTATTTCAATGGTATCGTTCTATTCTTGAGTCATATCTATTATATTTTATGTGTGTTACTTCGTTGTAAGTAGGGATTCTCAAATTGACTTCGATTTTTTGCAATAGAAAAATTTTAATGGTTGGCTATCAATTCAAAATTTTACCACGATGACGTATATTTATATTTTTGATCGAGGCAATAATATATACTCTTGAAAGGCTTACAAAATTTTAATAATAATAAAAACATCATTAAACACTATGAAAATTTTGTGTAATGGATGGTTTTTGATTGATTTAATTACTTTGGAATGAAATGCACTTCGAGAAGGATTTTATTTGTATAATTATGCAGATTGAATTCTTTATTTTTTTCGTAATTAAAAACGAAAAAATACTAATTAAAGATTTATTTTACTCTAAAAACTCGAAACTCGGATTTTTTTTTATTTATTAAAATTCATATTCACTCCGAAATTATTCCACATATTAAAAAATTCTAGATTCACTTCGTATTTCGATGGATAGGAGAGAAAATTCACTCTGAATTCACTTTTAATTATCTAATAGTATTAATTAATTTAGTTGAATTTTTTAAAGATAATATCTTCCTTTTAAAAAACAAATTCAAAGCTCAATGTAATTTAGTAATTTTCCATTAAAAATTTAGTTTGATGATTGTCAAAATATCAATGGATCAAAAAATTCAATGCATTATTCACAACTCTTCATTTTTACAACAAAGAATTCTAAAAAATTTATAAAAAAAAATAAAGTACATACCTCAATATTTACTTACTTTTATTTTCACAAGGAAGTTATCGATTTGTTTATGCATTGTATATACATGTGGGAAGATGAGCACATGTGTTTATAAACATTACGTATGCATATGCAGTGAGTTCGTAAAAACAAAATTGCATTTCGGTACTCGAGATTCTAAACTCATTCTTGTGGTTACATTTGTATTCTCAATCGAGAAGGAATCATATGAGTAGGGAAAATAAATGCGCATGTTCTTCTCTGGAAACACGAGGTGAAAAAAAAAATATATATATACATATATATATTTAAAAATAAGAAGGGTGGCAAAAAAAAAGATAGATACGCGCGAAGCAACTGGGGATAACAATCCGTGGTGTGGTTGCTTGTTATCGAGAGTAAGCCCATTTTTCTTGCCATCGTGTTGTCTCGGATATATATGTTTTATTTTTTGTTCCACAATTCTTACAATACTTTTTTTTTACTCCGGCTCGAAGAGCCACTGCGGTAGGATTTCGCACGTACATCACGTGATGTGTATTTAATGTACTGTAATATTAACCATTCAGACTTTTTCTTCTTTTTTTCATTAAAATTCAATTGTTTGGATTAAATAAATTCTATAAATTTATCCATAGCATTCATATGTAAATAATGCACATTTAGGTGTTCGGGTTTAAATTATTTTTACATTCATTATCAGTTTTTACGGCATACACACTCTTGCACTGTTTCGAATGTTTAATTATAAATAATAATCAATTCGAATTCGTGATGCATATCTAGGTTGGTAAAAATTTTTTTATTCATACAGCGAGATATACAGCAAAAAATTTCCCGTCATAGTAGCAAAGAATTTTGTGTACAAAAACGCCAAATTTTTTGCTGTGGAAATTAAATATTCGAGATAAAACGAAGTTATAGTAATAATTAGTGGAAAAAATAAATATGTATATTTTTCTTAACCGATTGATAATTGAATTCATAACATTGTTCATGATTGCGAATAGTTTTAGTTGCATTTTTTAATAAAACGTTTCTAATTATGAATTTTTGATAAAGTTTCTAATTATTTATTTTTCATCGAAGCTTGAAGAGTTATGAACATTCAATAATGTAAAGTATTACTATCGGCGGTTCAATAATTTAGTTTTTTTTTTTTTTTTTTTTTTTTTCCAATTATTATAGTGCATACCGAGAGATAAATTGATTTATGAGAAAATTCGGAGTATTTAATTTATTTTAAAACATTTCAAACACTTGAAATAGTTCATTCTCGTTACGAGCATACAAAGTTCATAGTGTATAAATTTACAGAATTTGCACTTGTTTTTGAATGAAAATTTTTTGAATACTGACATCCATTAAATAATATATCTAATTTCATGTAAATCTTTTTAAAAATATCTTTTCCGTCTTTTAATTTAAAAGGAAAAAAATTATATTTTTTAAGACTCTCGAAATCATAATAATAAGTATATTACATAATCAATTGATTTGAGAATTTGACACGATTTTAAAAGACAATGTGTGATTGTATAAAATAACATATGATAAACCAATCTCCATACAATAAAACATGTTAATTTACCTACACATTTCTAGAAAAAATACAAAATTATAAAACGAGCATATACTTTTTTTCTCCGATATGATAAATGTTTTGTAACTACATTGCTGTCAAAATTTGAATACCATTCACAATACTTTATGTTAAATTTTTTTACTTATCTGAAGAACCATTCAAGGATAATTTATTTAAAAAAACGATATTTATAATATCACAGATTAAAGTATAAATGCAGCATTGTCACATTTTTATTTCTTTAAATCACATAAAGAACATACACTTGAACAATTCACGCTTTACTTCTGCACGAAGAAGATAATACTTTAAAAAATAAAAAGCAATACACGTAAATACATTACACAAAAGTCAGGTACCGAATAAAGAATTAAAAACTAAAAAAAAAAAATAAATAAATAAATAAAAAGCCAAGAGAAGAAAAGCAAAAAACGCTTTCGTGCCTATTCCAATCTCTCTAATTCTCCGGACTGGCGTTGGATGCTCAGGCGAGAGAAGTAGTACAGAAATTCGCAGCGTCAGCCCTTGAAATAATGGAACAACCGTAGGGGAAAGTTACCACGTACACACCTATACATACACATATATACACATCCACATACATAGACCAACATATAAATATAGTTGCAAGTGTGATGTAAAAAGGTATGGCGTGCAAAAGTGGATGTCGCCATAAAAAGAGTGCACTGCAGCAGTGTTGCCTAGGCTCTGTCGTTTTAGCAATTGCCGATGGTGCATCTCAATTTTCCTTGCATAGTGTCTATGTAAAAAGGGTGAAAATTTTTTTGATACGTTGTTCGTCAACCACATTGAGCTTCAAACCATGAATTCACATTTTTTCATTCATTTTATTTTATTTTTTTTTGATTCTGTAGCAAACCAAAACATGTAATATACACATAATAAAACAATTGAGGGTTATCGCTACCCTAGAATCTCCACATCCCTCCATCTCTCAATACACTATTATTTTATTGAACAAAACTTTCATTTCGCGTGACGACTTGTCTGGTGTAACCGGTACACATATGAATAAAAAAAAAAAAAAACATATATACATTTTAATACCGATTAACAAGAATGGTACTGGTCGTATCCATGACATGTGATACTTTTTATTTTATCGCATTTACACTTTATACTAACATCTGGGGATTTTATTTTATGTTGTATTTTTTGTTTTTACTTTTGCTTTTATTATTATTTTTTATTATCACCCCAGCAGTCAGTACCCAGGGAGTTATAGTTTCATGCTGCCGTTCAACGGGTTGTTTGTAATCGAACAAATAGTTGAGAGATGGTTTAGCTCTACATGTATATGGTATACTTCGGCACCAGAAGCACCAGGTAGCTTATCGTGCAAACATTCATGCTGGATTTAAACTCCGTCGCGGCGCGTTTATTATATAAGGATTTTTCATGATAAAATTTTTCAACACTATTATTTTATGCTACTTTTTTTTTAGTATGCGAAGTAAAGAGTGTGTGAGAGGGGTGCTTATAAAAAATTCATGGAATCTTTTGTGAAAATATTGAAAAACTGTAACTTTTCTCGTAAAAATAAATTCTCTATTTAGCACAGGCGTTGGTTAATTTTAAACAAAGAAGTTGGATAGACATGAGTTAATGTGCGGAAAAAATTCATGGATACCTTACACTTATTCTGTGTAACAGTGTGACTGTGTTGAGTATAAATGCGGGTGTGTTTAGGTGAGTAATATTAACGGTGGGCGATGAAATAAATTCTGATGATCGCGGTGGCTGTTGCCGAGCGTAATCCTGGGGAAACTAAATTAAAGTGCGAAAGCTCACGCAGAATAAATAAAAAGAAAAAGCTTGAGTTTGAGAAAGCGACATCTCGTCAAATTTTATTAGCTAGTTATTATTAATGTCTACAGTTGAAAAAAAGAAAAAATAAAAAACGTTATCACTGTTATTGTTGTTCTTTATCATTATTCAGATTTCTTTTTCTTCGCTGTGCCTGTCCTACTTTGTGTCCTGATGAATTTATATTAATAACTATAAATTACTGTAATTAAATATTTTTCTCCTTACACCCAGCGTAGAGTTTCTTTTCTAGTGTCATGGAAAATTAAAATTAAAGTTTGTAATAATTCACTTGAACTCGGCTAGTCAAATAAAGCGTTTTATTTAATTTAAGTAGAATCCATTTTTTTTCAGCAGCATGTTAATTAACTAACTTTATTAACGATATGTTCATGGAACATTTTACAATTTTGTAAAATAAAATGTCAGGCATTTTTTTATTGTTGATAAATTTTTTCAGTTTCATTAGAATTGACGTTTACGACAAACGAATTTTTAACAAACAGAATCAATGTCATTGTCAGTATCAGTGCTTTTTTTTCATTTGTTATTATTATTTTTGTTTTTACTTTATTGAGTTTTGTTATCATGTATTTCATCATATAATTTCAGGGTGGTCCAGCTTCCGCGTTTCCATTGACACAAACGTTGCTGAACATTTACGATCGTAGATCTGCCAGCCCTGATGCTCCGGTAGACCAAAACCAGGTTCGTTAAATCACCCCGTTATACTCATAAATAAATTAAAAAACTCGAAATAAACTTTTATTACTTTTCACAAATAATACTAATAATAATAACATTAATAATAATAAAATTAATTAAAATAATTGCTAGAAAATTCAATCTGGATGAAATATTCAGTTGTATTTCCTAGAGAAGATTATAAAAATAATATTACCTTTCGAAAGTTTATCATTTATTTCAAGTTATGGAAAAATATTCCGATCATTTCAAGTGAATATCTTCGCGTGATTTTTTTACGATAATTTGAGTTTTTTTATGAAAGTAAAGTTACTGTTCAGAATATCAAGTTTCGTTAAAATTTTAAATTTATAGTCTATAACATCAAAAGATTTATCTTCGGTGCACTTATATGGTAGACACTATTTGAAAATTTAATATGCTTCTAAATAAAAAATTTCACAGATGAAAATAAACCTTTAGTAAATAAAATTGAGAAAGTTATGAAGCTTTACTTTAAAATTGTAATTTTAACAATATTTCGTTCGACGCTTTGCACTGCAGCGTAAAACACAGATTTATAAAGTACTCTTTGATACGTATGTACTAAAAAAAACTTGTTCCTTTTTTAGTGAAAATGTAAGGGACATGAAAAAAATGTCTTTTCATTATCATAATTATATTAATTTCTTAACATGTACTCTCTTCAATTGTATATATATCGACGTTCTAATTAAAAAATTGCTCAACTCCACATTGTTTGGAGGTAATTTTTTGACATTTTCATAACACATCCATAAACTGAGCGAGAATCAGCTAGTCATTTCATTACATATTGATCATCTGTAACGCTAGTGCAAGCTTTCGAATTTACCGACATAAGCACACAAGTGCATAGCAACTCTTCTGTACCTCGGGAAAGCCCAGTGATCAGACACATTTTTCTTTCCAGAGTTATCTCTGGGTCGGTAAGTTATCAACTACAACGTAGTTCCTTTGCAACTATCGGCATCATCATAAGAATTTTCAATTGTCCGTTTTCCATTTGTATATATCCAGTTAATTTTTCAAATAAACTGCAGTTAATTTCACAAAAAAAAAAGTAAATTTATTTTAAGGAAAAGATTATAATACAGCACTGACAGAATTTTAATTACCGTTCTATTGAAATAGCTATTTTTAGAACTTGATTTATTGGAATTTCCTTTGAAAAAAAAAAGTTCGAAAAATTTTCAATGATCTGTATAAAAAAAACCATGGTTCATCGAGCAATTTTCCAACTGAAAAACCAATTATATCCGCATCAATACCAGAACAGACTGTAATATCTTTTTTCCCTATGCGCGATTGTATCTATTGGGCAATAGAAAAAAATATGACCAATTTAAAAAAAAATTCTTTATCAATTTTCTCATTCACCAAATTTTAGGTTTTTTCTTTCCTATTCAATACCGATTTATATCGTTCACCAACATTCAAATAAGTATTTGTATATACGTATATTTCCTCCCATATTACCTATCATAAATTTAATTGGAGAGAAATAGGCGTCATTACACTTCGATTTATATTTACTATATTTATTATAAATTATAAATATAAATATTATTTTTATGAACATAGCTCTTCGGTGACATAGCTATTGGTTTAACTCCCTATAGTTTATGATCACAGTAAGCAGTATTTCATCGACACAAGCTTTAAATGAAAGCTTTCCAACAATTAAACCAACTTCATTGTTTTCACGAGTAATTTATTAATAACCAGTCATTCAGTTGCTGCTATCGCAGACACTTGATAATTATTGTTATTGCTGCCATTTTTTTTTTCAATTTCATATCAACTTAATATAACTTTTAATTGAAGGATATTAGTTTAATTAGTCGATAAAGTTTTTTTTTATTAATGTCATAGAAACTGTAACAACCTGATACGGTAAATGTTGACAAAATTAAAAGAAATATCTACACTGAAAAAAAAGTTTCTTGCTCGGTGCCATCTACTATGTTGTAACGAAAATATCGTTATAGGTGCAATCTGTATAGCTATGATTAGCAGTCTGGATAGCGATCATCGCGATCTATTCGGGTTCCATGCGCGATAGTATTGTTAACGTCAGTATACTGTTTTTTTAACGTTACCTATCCTCTAGCATAAAAATTTTTTTTAGTTTAAAAGAGATGTTTTGTAAAATTTGCTACTTAAACTTTCATGTAACTCGAACCAAAATTTTGCGGCTAAACTTCACCAAATTGAAAATTCAAATCACCGGTACTTGCTCAATTTTCATATGGTATTAATCCATACTTAATCAATTTTAAGATGACTTAGACTTTTTAAACTGAGGGATTGTTCTTGGTTCATAAAAATTTTAATTGATTAAATAATTTGTCTGCTCAATTCAAAATAATCAAACTCTGCAAATATAATTTTTTTCAATTAAAATTTCTTTCTTTTGAATAAAGTTAATTGTTCATTATGTTTTTAATTAATTATCACCTCAAGTAAACTTTTCATCAATCTATTTTTAATCATAGAATAATTTATGTATTTAAATGTATTTTTTGCATGTTTATTTTCCGTGAAGATAGTCACTAATTTTCAATATTGCCTTGATAAAAGTGAAACAAATAATAAAAAAAAAAATCATTACAAAGAAAAATGTATTCAAAAGCAAAAAGTAAATCTTCACACCGAGGTACAGCTGAATCAGCAACTCCGACAATAGTCTCTTTTAGGCCTTCTCGTTGAAATAAAAAAAGCTTGTGCTCTAATCCTCACGTCAGTCAGGCTGCTCACGTGTATTGCAAAACCCGTCTTTTAACGATCCGTCGAAATATATATCTTTTTTCTGATATTATTATTATTAATAAACAAAAAAAATATTATTCACACCCCATCGGCTCGGTATTCGTCTTCGCAGGTATTATGATAGATTGGGTGTCAATTGTACGACATTCGCGTCGTCGTTTCAGCGACTATGTCAATGCAGTGCCAATGAAAATCCGGAAGCACAGACAGAAAAATCCTATGGATTTATTATATGTGTCGAGTACAGATGACAAAAATAGTGTCGGTTATTACGAGCGATTGTGTGGTTTATGTATATGTTGCCGTGTAAGTCATGTTGCTATATTATACAATTGATACTTAGTATCAAAAAATATTACGTGGAAAATTTTTGACAGTCATATTATTTGAATTACTGCACCCGGAAGTTATTGTTTATTGCATACAGCTATACTTAGACGAACTTACATCCAATATTTCACGGGAGGAAAAACAGAAGCTTTTAAATTCCCCTAGTGTAAATTCATAATTCTAGGTGCTGTAACATATTATTTTAACGCACATTTTAAAGCTTTATTTGTTTACGCAAATTATTTTTAACGTCGAAATATTTGTTATTTAAAAATATTGATGAGTTTTTATATTTAACTTGCTTAGAAAAAATTGATAAACTTTTGTGTAACGGAAATATTAAAAATATCCGTGATTTTATCCGGATTTGTACTTGAATTAAATTAATTTTGTAAATTAAAAAAAAAATTTTTTATATAAGCAATTACTCTGAATTATTATTGACAAAATAAATATAAAAATATTGGAAAAATAAATTGTAAAAATTAATTAAAAAAAAAATGATTCAATTTCTATAGAAATCATACATATGTGTGTGGTAAATTTTGTTCAAAAATTATTTCCTTAAATTAATAAAAAAATTTTTTTTTCAGAAAATAAGATATGCAACGAGAAATGTAGATGAGCAACTTCCGCCGCCGCCTTCACCGCCTCAAATAAAGGAAGCAGTGCAATTAGACGGTGTGTCAAGACCGAGTTCGGTAGAACGCGTTATCCATTCCGAAATATCGTCTCACATTTCGGCAAACCACGATACCCATAAAGTAAGTGCTTTTAACACTATTCATTCAGAAAAATTCAAATTCATGAAATTTCCTACTGCTGGCTTGAAAAAATTTTTACTTCCGCGCATGCGCTGTGCGGGATCGCAGCCGCGACATCTGTAGCACGCGTCCTGTACCTTCCGGAAGCGAAGTCGGAAAATCAATATGGAAAGCTCGTGCTTGCAGCTGGAAAGCTCTCGACGTTTTACCTTCCGAAATGCTTTACCGGCTGCTTTACCGGCACATTCTGTTTTATCAGATACCAGTCTCGCAAAATGACAGTATTTGGAAGTAAAATGAATCAATAGTACTAAATAATGAAAATTAACGCAATAGTTAATTTTATTATTCCATGAACAATAAAATATGTAGGTTAAAAGTTATGAATTGTAAGTTATAACTCATGATTTATCCAACACGCATATCGTCAGTGAGCCAGAGCAGCCTTGGATGAAAAATATTATCAGCGCTGCTTATCGCGTTGAGAGTAATTGTTTGGTCTACACCGTTAATTAGCGCACTCGCAACAATCTACATTGGTATGAAATGGAAATTCATTTATTTCACAAGCTTCAAGTAAAGGAAAAGGAATGAAAAAATTTATTTATTGATCAGGCAATTACTTGGCAATAAAAATTTGTTTTTACTGTTATTTGTTCATCGAGGACTCAAGAGATTTCAAACGCGATAGACAATAAAAATAGCCAATAAAAACGGAGTAGAATGAAGCAATAAATTAGCATTGTCGGATATTCCAGTCGTAAAATTTATCTAACTGAGTTTGAAAGCAGTATCTATAGCAAATACAAATACAAAACTAAGCTAAGTTAAGTGTTGCTGTTGAACCCGGTCATTTTTAGGTCGTCGACAATGCCTGTGGCAGCACATACACTCGTAGTAATAAATAAGACCTCTGCGTCACCGGTCGAGCTGAGCGACTACAACACGTGCAACAGTTCTACCTGCATCGCCGCCGTTGCACTACCTTTCAATCGTTTGTCTCGCTTATCATTATTTTTTTCGTTTGTTTTTTTTTCTCCGGTTCTCTCGAAACAAAAAAAATAACAAGAGTAAAAATTTCCTAACAAAACTCGGTGAAAAATTGACTGAGCAAAAATTACAGTGATTTTATAAAAAAGTAATATTAATTAGTTTGAAAACTAATTAAAATACTGTGACGTGATATTAGAGTAATTAATAATTAATTAATTATTATTATTATCGCATCCAGAGGTAATTTGTAATTAAAAGCTTCGGTGTTTGTTTTTGTAATATTTACGATAATTTTAGTCATTGAGAGATTCATTAATTTTTAATAAGTAATTAAATATATTGGCTACTTAGAAATTAATCAGGAAAATTTGGTTCTCTTTCATTAAATTATTAAAAGCAGACATTTGACATTAACAGTAATAAATTATAGATTATAATTATTAATTTCATTATTAATTAATATATAATACTTATGTGAATTGCTAATTAATGAATAATCTAATTGTTGAAAGTTTTTTTGATTTTTATGAATTTTAATCGAGCTTTTAAATTATATGGATTGACATTTATCTAGTGTTAAAAGTAGCTTTGCTGGATATTATTGAGCAGATGAGTGTAAAGTGAATAGAGAATTGTATAGTCAGACAGTACAGCTCGTGATAATCCTTGAAACAAATGCCTTACTACGAGTACTTGTGAAGAACAAAGTATTAAATCGGATATACATTTAAACAAAAGTGTTTTCTCTGGACTTTAGTGTCATGTTTGTTGGCAAAGAGAAATAGAAAAAGTGCAGAAAAAAAAAAACGTTTTTTATCTGTTTGAAACTTAACGTTGCGTGTGTGAACGTGTATAATTGCACGTGTGTGTGTCAACAGGGAACGAACAATGAAAAAGACATTGTTCGTGCAGATAAGCCTCTAGCATTTTTAATTAAAAATTGCCTTGAGCGCTCTATCGATCTTGTTTGGGGTAAAAATTTCGAATTTAAAAGTAAAACGCAGTTATAGTCGAGGTCTGGTGCTTAACCATTAATTCGAATAGTGGTTCACAGTACACAATAATACGAGTTACATTAATGGAACTAGCTTGTTTTTGGTTGCACGGTAGGCTGATAGGAATATAATCTGGAAATAGAGAAATTTCATTTTTTTTTTTTTTTCAGTTGTTTCGAAAATGTTAAACCGAGCTTTTGTGCAAGTAGTTTCTTCTCATATTTATCCTAATATTTCTAGCTTTTGCGATATGGAATGAAAGTAAAAAAATAAGTACGTGCCTTGTTGTAAGTTTTTAAAAGTAGTAGAAGTAGAAATAGAAGATAAAAAAAATTTAGTGACGGGTGAATTCAGTGAGCATAAAAATAATAGTAATAAAAAAAAGTTAAAATGTCTGGAGCTGTCGCTGCTGGTTTCATCTCGGTATTACATTTTAAATTCCTGAGTTATGTTTGAATGTAAAACGAATCCTACTCCTATCCACTAGCTTCAATATCCGATGGATCATCCGCATTACCAAGATCCTTGACTCAGCGAATATTTACCACGCGATTTTTGACTCGTCAGTATTACGATTTATCTTACGATAAAAAGCTCACTGATTCAAACTTCAAATCAACTCGTCTCGAAGCTTTGGATTTTATTACAACACCCTATTTATTGTTATTATTATTTTTGTTTATCATTATTATCTGTTTTTATCCCAGTGTTGGTATTATATTTTATATTATGTTGAATAAAAAAATTCTCAAGTTCTTGGGCAACAGATGTTCCGAATATTAAAAATGGTTTAGTTGAATTAAAACTTCGGAATCACTAAGTGATTTACATTTCCATAGGGAAAAACGTAGAGAGGCTCTCGGGGCTACTTGTAACGGCGGCTTACTTTTATGATACGTGTATAGTAGTAGTAGGTCAGTGTTTTTTATCATAAATTTACCATCACATTAATTTATTTTTCAATATTTTATTAGTATAACTTTCATGTGAGAGAAAATTTTTGTGGTTAAAGCAATATTGAATAAAAATTACCGCTAACGAAAAAAAGTTCAATGAACCGTTTATTTACAACTTCTGTGTGCAACGCCAAAGTTTTTTTTTTAGCATAAAAATTAATATGAATTAACTAAATTTATGAATAAATCTTTTATAATATTTACTTATACCGTGTAATATTTGCTAAAAAAGTTAAATTCAAGCGTTTCCGCCTGTCGGATCAATTTCAAATAAAAAGTTGAGCTTTTAACACGAGTAGTAAAACTACGTATCTGTACCACTAATATTATGTATCGGATTTTCACATATTGCTTCGTTAATCCCGAGTATTCTACAAAAAATAATCAAGACAATTTTCTGTCAAAGAAATTTTCACATAGGAGTGATTTGCATATCTACCTTTGCTAGAAAAATCTTTCCTTTAGGAATTACTTTGAAGCTTTATTTCAAGCGAAAAAAAGAAGTGATCTCCTTGAGTTTTACATTCATTTCTTTTTTTTAAAAAAGTATCTTCGATAAAGTACATTTTACCTTGTAACAGAGCAATGTTGAAGAACACAAGAATAATTCGTGATGACCCAGATTTCCTCAAATAAGTCAAGTAACACTCAAAAGATTTTTTCTGTAAAAGAGAAGAGGTTACTTTCTATCCAAAGAGAAAAATGTAAAAGTAATTGATAAATAATTGTTTAAAAAAGAAAATATATTTAATTTTAATGCCAAAAAATTCACGAAAATATCTATTGGCTCTACTTATTAATAAGACTCTAAATAGAGATTCTATAAAAAGTTTTCTCCAGTCATCAACCTCACAAATTTCCTACAAAAAAAAAATTGACATCAATTTCCGATGAATCCTCCATAGAAAAAATAAAAATACCTCCAGCATGCAATTATAGTTGACTTGAAGGCTCTTAATATAAATATTTCCCATAAATTTCACAGCGGACCAATCAATCATAATCTACTTCAAAAAAACCCGCCGTAAATAAACAAAATAAAAATAGCTGTCATGATGTATTTTTAATGAAATAACACATAATTGATAGATCCTGACAAACAACTACCCGTAATAACTAAGTCTGCTGATAACAATGACCGACGCCGCAATAATCGATGAAGGGGTAGTCGGCTCGTTCATTCATACATTCTCGTTCGCTGGTACTAGATTCATATCAGTATTGCTAAAACATATATGTACATATATACATCAATGTAATGTAGTATCGGTACTCGAAAACAGGATTGAAATACGAGACTGGTAAGTTTCTTGGTTGGTAGCACTATCGACCTACACCGTCAACGTAATGGTTTATTCGGTCAACCAAAGACTAAGTTGATGATTTATTTAACAAATAAAAGATAACTTGAAATCCATTCGACCGTACTGTATTTATTCGATTCAATTCAATTTTATCATTTTTTTTTTTTTCATTAAATTTCGCTGCGCTTTATACCAAAGGATTTAAGGAATTTATTTATCATCTAACAGCCCCTACCCCTATAAAAGCATTATAGTCGGGCTTAGTTATTAGCCAGGTGAATAAATAGTGAAATTGCAGTACATATATACGGCATAGAGCTAAAGATTTTCAATAAAGTATTCTCTATAACTAGTATTATCGAAACTTGAATTATCACTGACGAATAATAGATTAATTGTATACTGATGAACAATATAGAGTGTACCGAACGCCAATGCAGATAACGTTAATTAGTAGGATTAAATGTATTATGAATCAGCGAACCAATCAACATGTTTGTTTATAACTTTTGTTAATAATTAATTTTCGATATG
Source organism: Cotesia vestalis (assembly GCA_000956155.1). Classification (NCBI taxonomy): domain Eukaryota; kingdom Metazoa; phylum Arthropoda; class Insecta; order Hymenoptera; family Braconidae; genus Cotesia; species Cotesia vestalis. The sequence continues at coordinate 76,988 of JZSA01000170.1, forward strand.
TTTAATCAAGATAATTAATTATTGCTCATTGTTTATAGTGTATTGTTTCAGCTATCAGTTTGTAGCAATGCCGTGTTGAATATAAAGTTTCGAATAGAAGCAAAGATTCAAAATTTAGCGATCCGAGTAGACGGGTTACAACAGCACACTTGCAACTGGTACAGAAGAGTTAACGAAATAGAGTTTCTCTTGTTGCCAATGAGTAAGAGTAGATCTCTGTATTCTGCATTCTGTAGTACCGACTTGCACGAAAGCTCGGGGTACTTTAATCGGTGAATGATATAGCATGGAAAGACGGCATTATCAACTGGTTAAGAGTTCATTTATCATTACAGCATACAATTAAATTGATTTTTATTTTTTATATCCATTTCAAATAGAATTTTTAATTGCGGGTGATGGGTTGCAAAGTATTTGATAGCTAAAAGCTTTTTGGTGGATTAATCATCTGAAGGGAGACAGATAATTATATAAAATGTAATGGTCGACAGGCTGTACTTGGTTTAAGTAATTAATTTTATTAATTGAGAGACCGATATCGGTAGAATTTGTATCCTTCGAACTGGTAATGTGAATAATTTGAGGGACTAATGATTATCATGCCCCCGACCATTCCACCGGATTCGGCAATGTGTTCGTTGTGTCCAAGACCGAAAAAGCCACAGAAAAAATTAGTGCGTTTTGATTCTGTTGTTGATACGTTCTCTATCTCTGATTCTAGTGGACCGAGAAGGGTGAGTTTATTTATTTTTCATATTTCCAAAGTAAGCAATTCAATGAATTATTAAATAACAAATATTTGACTACTGAATTCAAATCATGTTGAATTTTTAAAAGATTTCCATTTAAAATTAAAATTTTTTTCCAATATTATATGTAGATTTTTTGTGAAAAAATTAAAAATAGGATGGTCCAGAATTTTTCAAGGTAATATTTAGTCAATATCCATTTAGTAGCCAATTATTTAAAGTTCTTGAAATAAGAAATTTTATGATTCTTTAGTTCGTATAACTTGAAGATCAATTTTCGTTCTAATATTCTTATCAGACACTCGATGATATTGAATGAGGATAAAAATGATTTATAATAAAAATTTTATGCGTTTTAAATTTCACATAGGATAAATCCACTAGTATTTGATCCATTGTATATAATAATAAAAATTATGACATTATTAAAAGATCATACGGGCTCGAAATATTATTTAATCATAACTACACTTATCACAAGTATTAAAAATAACTTCACTAAATATTTTGTAGTGGTTATAACTTTAAAAATAATTAATGAAAATTACTGACAATGTGATTTAACATAAATTAACTATTTACTGTAATAGCACTCCGGGGAGGTGATTAATTTCTCTAATCAATAAAATAACAACTACTGCATTAACGAGAACAAACTAATTTTTTTATAAGTCATTGCTCGTTATATAATAACTATAGAGATCTAATAATGTGAAAGCATTTACATAAAATACAAGTTTACTGTTTTTGTTTTTCATTTTTTTTTTTTTTTATTATTTTAATTATGAAATATAATATTTTCAAAGAAAAAAAAATCAATGAAGGTAGTTATTTTTTTTAGTTCGAAAATTCTTAGATTGTATTTCTACATAATTATCTCTATCCTGACTCACAGAAAAATAAAAAAAATAAAACTAAATCCAGAAATATATTCATTGGATGGTCATTTTTTTCCATTAACTAAATATTTGCTTGAGCGAAACAGATACCTTTTTAATTAAAAAAATTATTCGATTAAATAAAATTTCAACATCTTCTTTTAAACCAGTGGTGTTTTTTTCTTCATTCTTCTTTTTTAATTATAAATTCCGTTCAATCTTTATTAAAAAAAATTCTGTGAAAATTACTGTGAACAAATATTGATTGTGAGTTTAAAAAAAAATCAATTTTTTATAATTAATATTATGAAAGCAGTTTGTTAAGTGAATAACGTATCAGTGTACTAAAAAAAAAGATATGTATAAAAAAAATAAAATAAAACGACATGAACGATGCACAAAGCTCTTGAATGAAGTGATAGATCGTGTTCGCGAAAATCGAGTAATTGGATCCGCAAGCACAGAGAGCCTTTTGCACACAAATAAACATGTGTAAGTGTGTGTTTTTAGACATGCATAAAGAAGAGAGGATAAACCGCGATAACAGTAAATAATTGTTTCACCGTAGGAAGATAAACCGGTACAAATAAAATAAAAAAGTTTGAATAAAAAAAAAGGGGGGGGGGCAGAACTGAAAAATGAAACAAGTATAAGCGAAAATAAAATAATACAAATAAAAAAAAACAATTGGATTGTTAGTTTATTTCTGATACTCAGTCTGGTAGTGCTGACTCGTTCTAATTGCTCCATCCAAACATATAACGAACCCGTTATATGTTGTTATAATCCTATACAATAGTTATAACGGATATTATCTCACTTATAACGAGGATTTCATGCCGCCATCTGAAACTCAGCTTGGATTTTCACCTCTGTTTAAATTACAAATAATGATAATTTTATTCACAACATCTGTTAACTTTCCGTGTATGAAACTATACGAAAATAAACAGCTCGTTGGGTTAACAAAAATAACAAACTTTGATCAAATTATATGAATATATTAAATGTGTATTAAGATCAAGTTTAAATAAGCGAACAAACGTTTGTGGAAATGATTACTACATCGAGAAAAATTTCTTTAATTAGTCTTGTCAGTTTATTTCTCGAAATTAGTTAGTAAATACGGAATTTTTATTTTTTTGATTACAAATGAATTATTAGCAAATACTAAATGAAAATTGTACAAAAAAATGTTTATAAATTAACGACATTTTGCAATTTTTTTTTTAATTTATAATAATATATCTAACAAATATTGTAATTCTTTTGATTGAAAATAATAATCAGAGGGATTAAATTTTAGGTAGTTTTTAATTAATAAATTGACAATTAAATGAAAATAATGAACACGCTAAAAGATTGATGGATAAAAAAAACATGCAAATATGCGATTTGAGTTGTATGAGTAAAATAGAGTACTTCTGTAGAACTGATTCGTAGGGGAAAGGGTGCTTCCGTGTGGGGGTAGATCTTGCGCTGTTCACCCTACCTAGCAGCATCCCTCCAGCATAACTGAAGCTATCAAGCAAAACGACAGTCACTCGCGTGAATTGCGACCCGCAGGATCGCTGAGCCCATACTCGTGTATCTCTCAAAATTAAATACTAAATCAAAATTTTAAATAGAAAAATTTTGTAAAGTAAAAATGTGACCTTAAAATTTTTGATGCTCAAAAAATGTTTAGCGAGTGTTTTTTATTTTGTAAAATAAGTTTTGAACAGTTGTCACGTGCTCAAAAAAGTGGTTGACGTTTTTATTTAAAAGTTATGTCACAAGTTTTAAGGGAACAAGGATAACGTATAATGATTAATAATTAATCATTAACTATAAAATGTATGTTAAATAATAAAATAAGCAAGTCACGTGCGAGTGTTTTTATAATTTGAAGCAGAGTAATATAATACATGAATGTAAGATAAAATAAAGTATCTGAGGGAGAGAGTGAAGAAATTTAAATCTATATGTCAGGTGGAGACTGCATAAACTCCTGAGCGTTATCATTTAGAGATACGGGAGTTATCAAACTGGAGTATCAATGCGGATCACGTGTGGCGCCCGTCTTCATGGGGATGGGCTTTAACGATAAAAAGCTGCGGAGACTGCGAAGATTGCGGCTTTTTGGCCGCGCAAAGGTTTACCTCACGGTCCGGTGGCCTCATCTGGTATGTTTGCTTGTCCAAAAACTTTGACACATAGTTTTACTATTTTCTGCATTTACCTCTGACTCAAACTCCGATCTGGTAAATATTTCTCACTAGATCTCGCAAAGTTCCCAGCTAAATATTACTATCGCTAACTCACATTTACCCATTACTTTTTTTTACTTAATAAATTGGCTGGTTTATTTACGTTAATTAAATTAAGTGAGCTTGGTAAATATCAATGTCAATATCAATATAAATAAAAATATAAAAAGGATCGGAAAATAAGGTATATACTTATAATAATATAATAAGGAAACAGTTTAGAGGAATATATATTTAATTCAATTATCAAGTACGTGAGGATAAGTTTTTTATCTTGTATACTTTTTCTGCACACCCGATCTTCCAATTGTCCACTACCATACCCGTTTGCCGCTATTAAAGTTTGACCTACTTTTTGTTCAATTTATCCCACAAGGTGTCACACAATTTTATACGCTCGTTGATCCTCGTTTCGCTATAAAAATAACACACCATTTTACCACCATTTTTCTTCAAATAACTTTTATCAACACGAAACCACGTTAAAAACTTGCTTCACAAAAAATCTGTCCCAATAAAAAAAAAATTTATCCCGAAGCAACACCCTGAACAAATCCGTGCTTATAAATAATATTTGTATCGGGATAAGAATTACCAATGCCAATATAGAGCTGTTTGTATGTTTATCTTTCTCTCTAAAGGATACTCTATAAAAAAAAAAAAAAAAAAAAAAAAAAAAAAAAAATTTATATTAAGCGTTTATGAACTTGACAATATCCTTAAGTTTGAAAGCGTTAGAATTCTTGAAACACGATATTAACACAAAAAAAAATTTGCTAATTTGATGAAAAATAATAACAAATTTTTTTCACACCTCAAAAAAAATTTTTTGTGTGAAATAAAAATAATTAGCATATGATTCAAAAATCTAATAACTAGGGGACGGTGTTAATTTTTGTAACACATCTAAAATAACAAAAACGAAAATAATGGAGTTAATGCTTTAAAAGGAATCTGTATTAAGTCGTTAAAGTTTTATTTTGTTTTAAAACTTTGATTTTAACTTTGAAGTAGTAGGCGGTTTCATGTTGAGAGTATTTAACGCAAAGTACTTCACAAAGGCGGCAGGTTGTATAAATCTAAAGCGTGCGTGGCTCCGACATCGTTCGGCCCAGCTACATAACACAAGAATAGGAAAATAAAAGCAACCTATTTTTAATTCCTTTTGTTTTATTGCTTTTATTTTTTGTTTTATTAATACCTGAGAACAAAAAAGTTCAAGTATAAGAAACACAAGTACGATACAAGCACAAGTGGAACAAGGAGAATAAGAGGCAGTGAAATACAAAAAAAAAAATAAGTAACCGTACCTGGTAAAAAAATGTAAAACTGTAAAAGCGAAGCGTACATCTCCCGGGAAAAACTCACGTCGTTATAATGGATCTCATTACTTTTATCGTCTAGGCATACATCTTATTCTTAAAATTACCACTCTAAAAATGGGGAGCCCGTCATGTTTCTCTCAGGTATCATGTTAAATTTTAAAAGATTAAAAATCCCAGACTTAAACAACTTTTCTCCTCTGACACACTAATTTTCTTGCTTTTCTAAATGTCCTACAGCTTTTTTAATTCACGTCAACCTTATTTATTATGGTCTTTATGACCAGCATTTATCGTTGTTACTTTAATCAAAATTTAATTAATTCTACATCCCTTTCCCTTCTTACTCAATTAACTTACTTTGAATAAATTTAAAAACAACAACAACGAAATATTAAAATGAACGTGTCAATTGACAATCTAATTGGAAATTGAATAGGCGCCAATAGAAACAGCGCGGTTAACGCATAGTTCACTATACCGTGGTTATTACAAGCATAGTAGGATTCTGTGACAGGACAATATCCCACCTGATACGTAACATATAATAATACGTACTCAAGCACAAGCACGCAAAGGCATAGAAGATAGGTGAGCCAGAGGTGAGTGGAGATGGGTGTATCAAACTCATCGAACGATCCTGGTACTTCACTAGCAGCGGCTATTGGATTTCGTCTACAGAAAGGGCTCTGTACCGTACACGTCCGTGATACATCGTTATATATTGCCTTGCCACTCTCTGTGTTGTACACTATTCAATTAACATTGTCGAACTTTGTAACCTCGTCACTACACAATGTGGCTTCACCAAATCATTTTTTACTATTCAATCGATCATCGACACATCCAATATCGTCTTTATTACTTCCTTTTATTATTTCACAAATTAATTAGTATTACTAGCTATTGGACATACTGTTTATTGAAAATTTTGCTTTACATATTCTATCAAGGTTCAAAGTTTATTTTCTCATATCATTTCAATCTTTTATTGGTGTTAATATTGATATTAGATAAATCGAAAATAATATGTTCAATAATCAATTGACTCTTTTTTTATCTTCAATACTTTTTTATTTTGCTCCATCACGAGCAACCTATGACTTTTAATCACTTTTTGCATGTGATACTAAAATTGACTGATTTTTAACAATCTTTAGGATTTTTTACATTACAGTTTTTAAAAATGTTTGTCAATTTTTTTAATTTTCATCATTTTTAAAATATACTGCAAATCTAATTTTCAAAAATATTCTTGTTACAGTAATTAATTCGCTTAAAGCAACCAAAAAAGTAGTCAGATGTCTGCTCTTTTTAGTCTTATTTTTTACTCTTTTTTTTTTTTATTTTGATGAACAAAAAAAACAAAATACTAGTTTTTCATCGAAACTTTTCGATTGGTTAGACAAGTTACTGATTATAGTAATTTTCAACAAAATATTTCTGTTTTGATTAAAAATGTATGGAAAAACAATTTCATGAAAATCCTGTCTAGCTCTGACAAAAATCAAAGTTAAAATTGTTACATATATTACAGAAAAATTTTCGTAAACTTCATGAACTACAGTTAAAATATCTCATTTTATAAAGTTACCATCTAATAAAGAATAAAAAATCATTTTTAATCAATTTCTAAAAATGAGCCAATCCAAAAAGAAGTCTAAAAAAATTTTTTGTCTCAGAAACATTTTTTAAAGCTCTCTCAGCTTCTTGCATACATAAATAAATACAATAATGTTATTTGAAACCCGACAGTAAAAATCTAAGTTAATAACTACACTAAAATAAAATATTAACATAGCAACCACGTCACAACATTTACTAAGCAAGAAATAATTTATCGAAAAATGAAATGAAAACGGTGTACACCGTAGACCATAAACAAGATAGGACGCAAGGAAGCTTTAATGGTTGGTCGAGTTTGTTTTCGACTTGACTTGTGTCACAACGAAACTCACATCGTAAATGATTTAACATGAAATGTCGTTTGCCCATCACTCGACTGTGAAAATTAATATCATGAATCAACATCCATAACCCTCTGCTTCTACGGTATAGTGCTCAACTCAGTACACTACGATTCGAAATGCATTGAAAGCCCTAATTTCTAGGTCACTTCGACTGTTGATTGATGTCCCATGTATTTTACGACTGTGGACATTGCTTGTGTTTGACGACCCTGATGACCAGTTAGTGCAACCAAGACTTACCAACTATAGCTATGTAATAGGGACAATAATAATAATATAACGATCTAAGTCATAAACTGCAAGAAGGTACACAAAAATCAACTATTTAGTAAAGCTATTAAATATAATGATCGATGGTATTTATGTGCTTCAATTGCGGGGTTGTTGCTGTGATGAGTAATGAGTAATGAGTAATGAACGTGAGACAATCGATAAACTAAGAATCTATATAATGCTTAGAGATAGTTTAGTAATAGTCGGAAGCATGCCAAATATTCTGCCCTTGACCATTATTTATTTTTAGACGAAACTTGTTTGGTCGATAATCCCGGAAATATCGTGGCTCATTATACTTTATTTGACTGATATTCGTGACGTACCGCAGTATCATATTATTATACACTATCAATCTATTTGTCATTCAAGTCGAGTTACTGTTATTAAAATCCAAATTCATCATTTACTACTTACATCTAAAGTAAAATCAAAGTTCAATTTTTTTTCAAGGTTTAATCACTCATAAAATAATAAACAAAATTTAGTTAATAAAAAACTTATTTATGAGCATGAAAAAGTTAAAAACGGATACATTTATCTTTATATTTTGAAGCTTTAAAGACAGTAAAAAATATAGAACTCTATAGATGTAGAAGTAGAGGGAAAACTCGTAACTATAACACCTTTTTAGTGCCTCATAATTCACTCAAGGGCTTTTGAAAATGCCATTGTTGCTGAGCTTTTGATTTAAGAACCATGTTCTTACCTTCTTTAAAGTCTGGTTTCCGGTGTAACCCATGTTGGTCCTTAACCAAAGATGGATGTGTCATTTTATAAAAAAAAAATAAAAATTTTATTTGTTACTTTGTCGATTGAATTCACTAAAAATTTTAACTTTTAATATTGAACCATTTTTTGAGTCATAAATTTTTTATTATTTTTTCTGAGTAGTTTATAAAAATAAATATTCAATTTTTTTAAACTTTAAAATCATTTTTTATTTTGATTTTCAATTGAAATAAAAATCTATAAGAATGCATTCATGTTTGTATTTATCAAAAACATTCACTCACAAATTTTTTGAAATTTAGAAAAAGCCAACGTCTTTCAGGTCGTATTAATTTTATAAATCCAAAAAATCCAATTTTACTTGAAAATATTCAAAAAGTTTTCTAATATTTCAAAATAATTTTCGTAGAAAAAATGCACGCTTGCAATAAAAGAGCAAGTGAAAAAATAATAAAAAGGCAAATTGACACTAGAATGTACTAAAAGGGCAGAGTGCCAGAAGTTTAAGTGAAATAAAACGAAACTGTAAGATTTTGCCTTGTTGTCTCGACGTCTCAAGGGTGTTGGAAGCAACCAATTGACTCAGATGGACCGAGAATCTAGATGCGTTTGCAATTTACCGTAATATTATTCTTTTATTATTCAAAAATATTACAATATTCAGTGACTCTGTCTGAAAAATAACTCGAGTAGCAGCGCTGGAACTGAATTAGAGTCTATTAAATTTAATGTGTCTGGTGAAATAGTTTAAGTGATATTATATGAAATAAAATAAGACAAAATAAAATAAAATAAAATAGAATAAAAAGGTGGCGGTAGAAGATTTTAAATTCACTGGAGCATGATTATTGGCTCTGATGGTTGTTACGCGCGACGTCTCACGCCGGCGTCGTTCAGGAGATCTCGCACAGGCAAGTGCATCCTACCGTGCAGGAAGATGTCGTCTGGTGTCGATAGTACGGGTAATTCTATTGAGAAAACTCAAGTATCTGTCTCTTCTTTTTACCTCTCATTCTCGTTCTCGGCCCCTTTCTTATCTCCGTTGGAAAATCTCCAGTCGTATGCGCTGTAAAACCCAACCGTCTCAATGATATATTTAATTGAGAAATCATTGGAAATGGGATAAATGGTTCCCAGTAATTACCAATAATAACTAATCACAATCTTCTACTTTTTAATTTCTTTTTTTTTTCTGAGTCTTCATTATTTTCTCTCTATTTTCTTCTTTTACTGTTCTTTCTTTATTAATCACAAAAAAAGTTCTACTTCTTATTGATTAAATTCCCGCTTTATTTTTAACATTGAACAGGTTCATTTTACCAAGTTTACTAATGACAACAAGACTTTTCCATTTTAATCTATTTTTCCTTTGAAATAAAACGTTTATTTCAACGAATTCTCAATTTATTTTTATTCCTTTGCAATTAGTCTCTGAATGTGAACAATTGATAGTGAATTAAGATTTATGAAAAAATTATAAACACAAAATAAGCTCACTTTGATAAAATTATTATTAAAAAAAAAAAAAAAAAAACATGTTTAAGTAATTTGCATACTGTTTGAGGAAAATTTATACCGATGAATGACAGAAAATTATTTCAACGATGCTGCTATTATGGAAATATTCAAAAATGCTTAAGCTAATTAGGCAGGAGCTCGGAATATTTGAAATTAAAATTCTTTATCACTTTACCTCTTTACTGCATAAATGTAAACAAAATTATTAAATTATTTTTCACTCACATTTTTCATTATACAAGACTTCGTACATGAAAATGTTTTTTTTTTTAAATGAATATCAAAAATTATCTTTCGGAAAATAAATTTTTTTATGACAACACCCTTATCTTCATTTTTAAAATAAATTTTTCACATTGAAAAATTCAATGTCAGTAAATTTTATGCGAAAAAATTTTTAAAAATCTCATCTTGTCGAGGACCTATTTATTCTCTTTTCTCTATTTTTTTTTCCACCACTTTTGTTAGAGCAATATATTTTATCAACAATAAAACAGTTCAATTTAAAAAAAAAAAAATAAAACCAAATACTTCATTGGATCTTTTATAAATATAAGAGATAAATGGGTTTGAGGTTTTTTCATTTTTATACTTTTTCTGTATGGACAATACGTGCCACTGCCATACAGGACAATAGTAGGTATATATATAAACTAGAATGAAACATATATATCCGGTTCATGAGACGGTTCGACGATACGAAGGACGATAACGGAAATGCCAAGAGTACAGTATACAGTACACAGTATAGATATATACGTATATACGAAGGTAAGGGGGTGATAGGGGGAATAAATGTGGGACCATCTGGTATCTCGACTGCTGGGCGACGAAAACCTAGAGCCATACCGAATAATCGGTTGAATGCAGCATAGCAGTAAGAGAAGTAGCCCGAGTAACAGTTGAAGGCATGAAGAAAGATAAGCTTGATAGGGATTGTAAGTCTTCAACAATACAACGGGCCAGGGGGCAACGTCTAGACTCTCTGAGTTATTTTAGCTAGCGGGTGAGTTTCACTTCACAGGAGAGTACATTTATTCATGAGTGTATCAGAGTTTTACTTCCTTAAAGTGCTTGTTTCACATCCAGAGTTAATAAACCCCATATAATATTAATGTTTTTACTATTTATCATCCGATTTTCGATTCATTCGATTGTCTCCGCGATCCGCGATTAAATTATTCATAACAAAGCACTATTTGCATACGTAAGCCTACATTCATCCCTAAATATTAGTACTAGTATTTGTATTTGTATTATAATCATAAAGTTTGTTTACAACTGATTGCTATCATCTGAATTATGTTCTCAATTAAAATGATTTAATCTCGCGCAATTAAGTTTTGTAATTAGCCTATCGCTAAAGTAGTTTATGACCGTGACAACTATTTTTATCTAAATATTATATCGAAAGTTAATTAATAGTTTAATAGTTTTGTTAGTTATCAAATTATCATTATGATATAAGTTTGATCGATCAAATATAATCGAGTAGTCGAAGCATATGTGAAGTCAGACGCTTGCAAAATACTTACGTACAAATCAGATTTATCACTTTATTTTATTTAATTATTGAAAAAATTAATTATTTGCTTCAATTAGTTGTTTTTATTTTACCGAAATTAATTACAAACTAAAATTTAATTTGCGCGCGCCTGACTATAGACTTTGCATATGTTTTCATGCTTATGATATGATATATTTGACCAATCATGTTACGAATAGTTTGCTTACATGATATATTTTCATATTTTTTATCTAAATTATAAGAGTGAATTTTTTTTACGACAATATTTTTAAATTAAAAATTTTAATATTCATTTTTAATAATAACAGAATATTAATGAGTCATAACTAATTAAGCAAGGAAATGATTAATCAATTGATGATTAATTAGAAGAAATAATACATGAAATAATTCAGTCATTGATTAATTTGATTTTAATAAATACATAAATTAATAATGAAGCGTACCGATAATAAAGAGCAATGGAGGTACAAAATGTTAATAATTAAAAAAAGTAGGCGCAAATATAAATAAAAAAAGGTAATTGTAGTCTGTCGGGATTGTTTGAATGAAAGTAATAAAATTTAAATTGGACACCATGTTTTATTGAGTCTATAGCAGTTAAACTCCCTGATACACGCAATCAATCTTGCTTTAAAAATGATAACTAAACATGAAAAAAATCTTTTTTTTTTTTTTAATTTTCTGTGAAATAAAATTTTTTTATTCCAAACAATCTTTACCATCAAAAAGCGATTTCATGTTTTTATTCCAAAGCAATTGAAATATTGATCAATAAATTTCTCCCGATGCTTCATTCAATCATTTACAGACGTCTAGTAACCCCGAGTGCCCACGGACTAGTTTAATTAATAAAACAAAAAATTGAAAAACTCTGACCTTAATTAATAAACGTGACGTAAACGTTTTTGTTTCATCGTCAAAAAAGAAAACTGAGAACAAAAAGACTTTTTGTTTCTTTCACTCATTAAATGACTCATCAGAAATCTTAGAGTTTTTACTTTGTTGAGAAAACAACACAAAAAATATAAAAGTCTTCAGTTAATTAACAAAAACTTGCAGTCCGTGATTACGAGCTTTTAATACTCGAATTTAATTAATCTCAATGTATGAGCTAGAAATAATGTGAAATTTATTTATGGAATATTTTTAGGGGATATCATTTCAAGTCGTAATGTACAATATAATATGAGAAATCTCAAGTATGCTTGTCGTAAATTTTGTTTCTCGATCTACTCATGCAATCGAGCCTGAAAGCTCAAACATCCGGAGTATGTATTATGTCTTATCCATCCAATAAATGGCTTCTGTTTAATCAAACCGAACGACTCTGCTTCAACGGAATCTGTTTCGATGACCATAGCTGGACTAAATTTAGTTCATAAATAGAAAATAATAATAATAATGATTAAGAGAATGAACTAATAAAATTAATTCTAACTATCATAAATTTGAATGTGAGTTTGTTTGTTTGTTTGATAAAAAAATAATTTTTAGGTCAAAGCCCAGTATAGTAATTTGACCTCCCGGTATTTTAAATATTTTATTGATATTTTTTTGACTTGGTATCAAAGTGTATTTTTCAGTTTTCTAAGTAATAGATTATCGTTCAATTTTTAAGATTTATAAAAAGCCAGAAACGTTAAAATTTTTATATTTTATTTAATGAAATCGACTTTTTTAAATTATGTAGAATAACTTTTTACCAAAATCGATATTCTTTTCTTTCCATCTCAATGAGAAAAAAATTTTTATTATTATTCTATACTTGGTGAATATTCTACATAAAAAATTCCTCAACTTTTGTTTCATCCCGATGACCCTGGTCAGGACTTAAGGATAAAGTTACCAAATGATTATATTGTCATGCTAGTTTTTTGTAATAAAATTAATAAGCTTCTTAGTAAAATAAAACATTCAAATATTTCTGATGTGAGTGAATAACCATTAAAGGATTTCAGTTTGTTCTTGGTCAACATGATCAAAGTTCTGAATAATTAACTAACTGCTAGATTTATTTATTATTCTACTTGATAATCATACGCTAAGTTAATAAAAAAAAAGAAGCAAAGTTTATTAAAAATTCACCATTTTTTAAACTTAAAAGTGTAATCATTATTTTTGTTTTGTCGAAAGTTCGTCAAAGCGCCGAGATTTCGTGCTTCAGGTTTTCAAAATTTAATTTGATTAATATTTTGGATGGATAGGAATTTTAAATAAATTACACTCGATGTTTAGGACAACAGGAAGAAATTTATTGTCCCAGAGGAGGAAAAATCTGGTGAAGCCAGATAAAAAAACCTTCTCGATGATAAGTACAAGAAAAATCGTGTATGAATGTGTAATTGTTATGTAGTCAGGGCAGGACCGTAACTGTGATAATATTGAACTATTCTCGTTGAATAGTTAATGTGTATTGCCAATTATAGGCGAATATTAACGACTCGTTGAGAGTCGTGTTAATTTGTATGTGTGTGTGAGAGAAACGATCAAAGCCAAAGCGGCGTGATCAACCACAGGCCGTCCGTACCCAAAAAATGATATAGAAATGATCAAAGCCAAGGCGGCGCGATCCATCACGGGCCGTCAATACCCAAAAAATGTAAGAGAGAGCTCGGATGTATGGCGTCTACCCGAATTGTCGCGCAAATTTCCACAAAATTGCGTTGATCAGTGAATAACTGGATTCAGCTGAGTTTATGAACTCAGAATGCTGTCTGAGTACTACGATATTTTCTGAAACCAGATTGGTATTTGTCTAATAATTCATTTTGCTCTAAATAATTAAGAACCTGATTTGCAACAATTCTTTCAAAGACCTTACTTAAATGAGAGATATTTTCTATTGGTCTAGTATCAGATGATGACTTAAAACTGATGTTAAACTCAAGCTTTGGTGACATCAACAATATTAACTATGCTCCAATCGAAAAAACAGTATACTTTACTGCTATACAGTGCATATAATGTCTAGAAATTCTACATTGCAAGATTCATGTTGTCTGACAATTGTAGCATAATGATCGTTAAGAACATTGGGATAAAAGTAGTTTAAGGGAGAAGATCGATTTCCTTTTATTAACCCTAAATGCTTGAGCCCACCCCAAACAGTACGATCAGTAGGTAAGTTTACAAGAGCATTTTTTTAATAACATTTAATTCTAATTTTAATTCTTTTCTTCTAATCTTCAACTGTTTTAACATAATTTGATCACCAGATCTCTTCGCAAGTTTATACATTTTATCACGTTCTCAGCATTTATTTTTTAAGTCTCTAGCAATCCAGCAATTTGAATTGCTATTTATTTTACATTTTACTACTGGTGCATGATCATCTAATGCATCTAAAACACCTTTTAAAAAGAACTCCAATAATTCATTCGGATCAATATTATTTAATACATCGGAACCAAAACATAGAGCATTTACAAGAGACATTGATAAAGCAGTGTAATCGCAATTTTTTAAGTTTCTGTAGACAATGAATTTCTCTATCGGTTTTGGAACTTTAATAGAGTTCTAGGTCGTAAAATTGAGTTTTTATTATTTACTTTTTCCTTGGAATATAATACTGATTTTGTTAATACATGTTCGAAGAATGCTTGGTGTTTTTTTTTTAGAAAAACATTTTTAATGATAATAATAATAATGATAGGGATAGTGATAATAATGATGATGATTTTAGAGAAATTTAGGAGCTGAATACTCGACGCAAATTAAATTTTCGAGAGCAAAGTTAAACTGAACGATAAACAAGTTAAGGATGAAGTAGAGAAATACACAAGTAGAGAGAGAGTATATGTGGTAGGAAGCGCGTCTTGTATGTAGGAAATAGGCGGTGGTTTCTTAATTATGAAGATGTGTCTCTCGATTAATTAATGTACGGAGTAATAGCTTCTCTAGTCTTGTGATTGTGTTTTACGATGCGCGAAAATACTAGGTTTCTTGTGTGCTCAGTTTTAATTATATGCCAATGGAAATTTGAATAAGATAACTACGACAGTGAAAATTTCAAATTAATTATTATTATTTTTTTTTAATTATTATGAGCAGCAGTTATTACTTTCTACCGTTGACATAAGTACTTTGTAATGGGAGATTTAAATTATTAAAGTACTGGACGATACTGTTAAAGCGCTGACGTTTAATTTATGAAAGAGTTTCAAATAAGTGTGACAGTAACAGATTAACGCGGCTGATTAACGTTAATAACCATGAATTTAGTTATTTAATTAACAAGACGGGCTTTGAAGATAGCAATGACCAGACTTGACCTCATTGTATAATTCATTTAGTATAATTATTATGCATAGAATGTTTTTATTAATTAATAAATGTTTTAAAAATTGTATATCATGAAAAATTTCTGTTTTCTCAATTCTTAGTAATTTTTTATTTTAATAAATGTATCATTTAATTTTTTTCAACTACAGTTCATTGATTTTTTTATACTATGTTAATAAAAAAATTTATTGGCTGAAAGTTTTATTAATCAATTACAATCTCGGCTCATTAGTAATTTTTATAAGAAATATGTTCACTGATAAACTTATTCAAAAAAATTCTGGTATTTTTTTTGATTTTCCTTGGGCTCAAAAAATTTTTCCAGTATCATTAAACCAGATTGTCTAGCTCTGATGGTATTTTTTATAAAAAAGTTACTCTTTTCATCATCGATATCATTTGAAATTTCAAGAGTTCAGTAAATTGGAGTTAAGCTACGACAACTCGAACCAATCGTCTTTAATTACGTTCTGATATTTCAGAAAAAAATTTTATCCCCAATATTGATTGTAAAAAACAATCAAATAGCAAAAATTTTAATAAAAATACCAGTAGTTTGAATAGCTGATATTAAAAAACTCTACCCGTAAAACATTCACCAAAGAAAATTCAGATGAATATGAGATCAGCAAAAAAATCAAAACTACAAAAAAGCACCAGAAAAAATTTAACCGATTTCCAATTTAAGTACACAATTGAAAATATTTTAAAACTTATATTGTAATAAAAGAATGAATTAATTAATTATCTTAGCATATTATTATTCGGACTCTAAATTGGAGAACCGAGGACAGAATTTAGTATAGCGATTCGTAATTTCATATCGCCATTGAAATGAAACATTACGCGTATAATTTTGAAAGTGGATGAAAAAGTATTTAACCTCCATTATTGTAAAAGGGCGAAGGCTGTACTCTCTCTTTATAATAATAAAAATCTTACAGAAATATATTTATAGACACTGTGAAATGCCATAGAGCATAGTATGTTTCAACATGGCTCGAGCTCGCTTATATTGTCGCTATAAATCTAACAATGCGGTTCAGCATTAACCCGACCTGGTATATAGTACCGCCGCGACTATTGTACGCGAACGAACGAGCTTTATACTTCCGGTGGCACGCGTATCCGATAAACCCCAAACGAAAGAGATGAACATATCGGTTTATAAACCACTCACCATACATACATATAATAGATCAAATCAGACCTAATATATTGTTTATATCAATTTGATAAACCAGCATTTATGCCCACTGTCCATTCAATCTCAACTTGCCTCACCGGATTAATAAACACCCATATATCGTCAGACAAACGTCCGACGAACAGAAACGATCCACCGAAATGATGGGTTTATTGCCATAAGTCATAAGTCATAAAGAGAAAGATTGAGAGTCCAGTAATTTATTAGTGAAATGAGTCAGAGTCTATACCACCAACTCACGCTCTCGACATTTATCAAACCAATTTATTATTTACTACGTTTAATCACTCGTTTTAAATAATTTCCGGTCAGGTGTCATTTTCTGATGAATAATTTATAATTTTAATTCACTAATGATTTATTTACATATTTATTAATAAATATAATAATAAATAAAGGCCATTCGGCAGTTGAAATGGAAGTTAATTTCTCTGAGCTGCCAAAAATTTGTAGAGTTGTTAAAACGAATGCAAAATTAAATTTTCATTGATTCGGTAAAAAATTAAAAAAATTTTGAGTCTAGAATAATTATTAAGTTTGAAAATGAAAGCTTATTCGATAAGCTTTTCGATTTATTTCACAATCTTATGATTAATTGATTACTAATGTATAATAATTAAATTTTTATGAAATTTACTCATAAAATGTAAGTCAATAAATGAATTTTTTTTGTTTAACTACCGGCAAATTTATCGAACAATATAAAAATAAAATAATAAATAATAATTTAATCATAAATATTCATAGAATTTGTTTGTTTCTATGGGCCGTGAGCTATGACTAATGTAAATCGTTATTTTATACAATTTAAAAAACAAAATGAAAAATTGTAAATATGAGGATATAATGTACAAAAATAAAATGAAAATTCTGATACCGATATTGATGCAAATTATAAACTTGCTCGGATGATCAATGCAGGAAATGGGAATCTCCTTCAATGTGAATATATTTTTATATTTATATAGAACTGATATGATATCGAAAAAGTGAAATAAACGTATCGATTTTCAAGCAATAACATATCGCTTTTCGCCACTTTATAGAATCAACCGGATTGACGGTATATTTGCAATAAAAATTCAAAACCTGTGGAAATATCGTTACTATTTGACTTTTTTTGTTCCACCCAAATTCATCGCGCTCTAGAGCTTATAGATGCTCGTTGGTAAAACATATTCATGAATTTCAAGGGATCCCAAGTACGGATTATTTATGGTACTTTTTTTTTGCAGAGCCATGACAGCTGGCAAGGACATGACGGGGATCAGGTAAGCGTCAAAATTAATACTTGATAAATAGTTAGTAATTTTAATGCATGCAATTTTTCTTTTTTTTTTCTTTGGAAAAGCAGAGAAGGTTTAGTGCATGGATTTAGTTGGCTTTTATAAGTGTTTTTTAATTATTTATTATTAGTTTTTGCTAAGCTGTGGGTTCAGCAAAAACGAAGCTTTGTCTAGACAACCTTTAACGCTGAAAAATAACACGGCTTATCTGCAAGAAAACAATTTTGTGACTAAAAAAGGAGTTTGCTACTTGAGTCGATTATTCATGAATAATTGAGAATAGACTCAGCGGTTTTTTTTTGTTTTTTTTTTCTTACAAATGTTCTTCTATAGTGAAAACAAAAACTCGACTGGTGCATTCGGGGCTCCGAGGTGATAAATGTAGCAAGGTGTCAAGTGAGTAAGAAGCGAGCAATCGATCTTGTCTTATCATTTACATTCATCTGAGGTGTCTTAATGTGTGCGTGAATAAGATATTTCACCGCATTTATAAACCGATACCTTGAGTACACAAAAAAAAACTATCTTCATTCACGGAAAATCTTGAAAAAAAATTTAGCTTTTTGTTATTGACAATTTTAAGTTAAAAGTATTATAATCGCATAAATTAAAAAATTTCCGGAGTGAATTTGTTGTTTTTCAATTGAACAAAAATAAAAAACTAGCTGTTATTTGTTTAAAAAATACGTTTGATGTAACAAATAAATTTTAATCTTTAAAAAATTTTCACCAATAATTTCTTTAATTTCTACAAGTAGCATTTTTTTAATCAAGAAAAAAAGCTTTTTTATATAACCCACGCAATAAAAATTTTATAAAGACAATTTTCTAGATTCAAGTAAATCTTTTTCCAGTACGTTTTTCTTAAATTTCGTCTAAAACTCTAAAACATAGCGGGCGTAAATTTCATCTATCGGTAAATTAAAATCTCTGGTCGCTGTACAAAATGAAAAAGCTTTCATCTTTTAATAACAAATGGAGGTTAAAATAAAAAGCGTGTAAAAAATCAATATCCCGATATAAAGTGGGTTTTTCTCGTCGAAATAATGTCTATTAAAATCCGTGGCCCTTCAATACTATATTCCACATTTGACACGAGGACAAAGGGCCAGTATTCTGGAGATACAAGTAGAGAAAAACGAACGGACCGACGAGATGAGACTACATACCGGTCGAATGAATTGTCAATAGATACTCAGTCTCAAGTAGACCGTTGTTTAGGGCTTTTTCAATCCGAGTGTTCTGATTATTTTTCATCCTATTTTCCGCTCAGCTATTCTCCACATAGAAAAAAAAAAAAAAAAAACAAATTTCCATTTAACTTTTAACACTTTCCAATAAACCTGCTCAGAATTGGGTTTAACTTTTCATATAATAATATTGTAATAGTTAGAAATTACTTCTGATGTATGACGGTAGTTATAAAAGTGTCGTCTTTTGAAAGCTCGGTTTTTTATTGCTATATATACGTAGTCGCCGGACAGGATAGGGCCGCTACTCCTTATCCTGATCCATTAAAATAAATATAAAAGTAAAAACCTCAACACGTATCTCCGCGAGTAACCACTACACCCTCAAGTGAAAGAGAGAAGACCGGACGTAAAAATTTTGAATAAAAGTTTGAGTAAGAATAAGAGGTAAAAAATTTGAAATTCAAACGAGATTTGCCTGGGGATATCCTACCAAATCTTCTTAGACGTAGTATCCTCAAGTGGAAAAAGTTTTATCAGCTTTCCAAGCGATACCTAGAGACCACGTTTTTATACATACGGAGGGAGAACATATGTCAGCTCTTTCTTCCCTTTTAAACTTATTAAAACTATTTAGTTTTTCAAGTTATCATTATTATTACCCGCATAATTATTGATAATCATTTATCCACTTCATCTAATCTATAATATATATGACTTGATTAAAAGTTTAATTACAAATTATAATATTTTGTTGGGTGACTATCGTTCGGTTGAATACTCGGTAATTAAATTTTGAAGTTGAATTTACCCATTCATTGTTAGAAATATGAATTTAATAATTTTATCGGCTAATATAGTTGATGGGTTGTTATTCTCATAATTATACTTCGGAAGTTAAATATGTTATTATATTGTAATTAATTCTCGTAAAATCAATATTTAAGCAAATATTTGCTGTGACTGAAAATTGGAAAATAATTTCTCAACATTAAATTCAAAAAGAGAAATAATTTGAATTTCGCTTCAATTATTTTTTTTAGTATGAATCAATACACAATATTCTTTAATAAGCTAGAAAATTTCTGCAGCATCAACTTTTTTATTTATATACATATTTTTTTTTTTTTTCACAAAAAATCTTTAAACATATTTACATTTATATTTGTTGAATAAATTCTTTAAAGCTCAATTTTTAATTATTATTTTAAAAGTATTTATCAGAAGCAAAATATTTTCCAAATGGAATATTTATTTTACAAGCAGTAAAATTTATAATTATTAAACTATTATTATTTTTATTATTACTAAATATTTTTTATATCAAACCCATTACGTAAATGAGTTGTAGCCTTGAAGGCTTGTCAACTCCCGCGGCTACTGTAGTTTGGAACACTTAACTTCAACGAGAGTGAGTGTGATGGTAACTGAAGATAGTTACTCTCATTTTCTAATTTAATATCGTATAATGAGTACAGCAAGTTTGCTTCTCTTCCATGCAATTTGTTTAAAATGTCGTGTCTACGCCCTGGCGGTGTACAGGCTTGAGTAGAAGAAGGAGTTGTAGGAGTTTGAGTACTAGGAGTTATAGCAGTAATACTATGACAACACAGAACGAAAACAAAATTAACGTAACTTTTAGACGTATGCACGTTTCATTTCACGATAAATTATTTTGATACTTAGCACGTTATCACAATGGGACCTTTTATTTACAATTAAATTGGCTCGAAACATTCTTCAAGCTTTTCTGTTATTTGCCACTAATTACATTCATTTTTTTTTTATTCATTTATTTTTATAATTTTTTTTTATTTTTAATTATTAGGATGTAATCGCATGGAGTGATTTGAAGAGATCGAGGCACTGATTTATCGCAGTGGAGCTGAGTTTTGATAATTATTTTTATCATTAAAATTTTACCCAAAATGCAATTGATTTTTTTTGTTCCTGTTTTTTTATTTTTGCTAATAAAATAGTTAACAAAACAATTAAAATTTTTTTTGTGTTTATTATTTTTAACATTTTTATCCTATTTTCCTGGTTCCAATTTTGCACGTTTTTGTGATTTACGAAGCACGAGCCATCGACAGGCAGATTCATCAAACGATTGAGCGCATGTTGAAACAGTGAATGCACATGAAAGGCCGAGAATGTTGTGAGTAGAATACTATTTTTCAGGGGTTGACGCTGCTACTGCTGGGCACTCAACACGTCCCAGTCTCAGTCGTACTCACGTCAGTATTAGTACTGAAGCAATCCTATACCCACTGGAAATTGATTTCTGTTATATCACTAAATTTTCAGCGGGACTTTTATGTACAGGAATTCAGTTTGAAAATTTACATGACAAATCACGTTTGAAATTTTTTTTCGTTTATTACCAAGTTAAAAATTACTCGCATTCATTCGGACGAAAAGTTGCAACATTTTTATTAAATTCTTGCTAAATTGATGAAAAAATATTTGTTTTCACGTTATTGCTATTTAAAAGCTTTCGGTGAATTCGAGGATGAAACATTTTTTACTCTATTTGTGCATTTAAAAAAATATCAGAGCAATTTAAACAAAATGAGTGAAATGAAATATAATATTCAAATATTTGATTAATTATAATAATAATTATTATTGTTGTATAAGACTTTTTGTATAATTTTTTTATGGATAAATTTATAAATATTGAAAATTCGTAAAAAAAATTTTTTTTTTCTCATCATGACTCTGATTTTTAAATTGGTATTTTCAATGAATTTACCTCTATTAATGAATTATTATGAAAAATTTACTTTAATTTTTTTATAAACAAATTTCAAAGGATAATATTTTGAATGAATTTTTCCATAAAAAAAATGTGATCATTTATTTAATCTATTTAAATTAAAATATTTTGCCCAAATAAAGCAGTACAAAATTAAACTTCCTCACACCTATTTTTATCTCAATAATTTATTTATCGCGCTTTCAGGACGGATTTTAAAAATATAAGAAATCATTGCACCGAAGTCTTCGTTTAACACATTGAATAATAATTCTAGCTCTCTGAATTCGTTTACATTGCTCTCGCAAAATTTTAATTTTTTTCTGACAAATTCATTATGAAAGTTATCTTTATTTCTAAATATCAAGTTCTTAAGAAAAAATTTTTTTCGCACGGAATTATTAAAGTAAAGAATCAATATTTATTTGGCCTTTAAATATAACATGACGTTTATTCAAATCCTTTACTGCGCTTGCGCTGTGAATCTCTTCCTGTTTTATCGATCCTCAAGTGTAGGCTTCATTCAAAAGATGTCAGGTCATGCAAGAATTTCATGATAGGATATTGTTCTGTATGAAATGTTTTAGTAACTAAGGAACTTAAATAATTTTTTGAATTACAATGTTGTGGATATAAAGTTAATCAATACAATTGATTATTTAACTGTTTAAAAATCAAAGAAAGTAATAAAAATTTAAGTGAAGTAACAATAGCAATAAAAAATTGCTGATAAAATATGTAAAAATACAAATAAAAAAAAATAAATGTATTATCCAAAAATTCAGCCACTTAAAATTAACTTCAATACACTCATCATGCACCGCAATAACATTGAGTATTTTTTTCTGTTTTGATTCGATGTCCTCTTAAGAATCACTAAAGCTTCCGGGTCATAGCTCTAGGGCGTCTGTTCCAAGTGTGAGGTGACACACTTAAAATACTCATTTTATTTTTTGTCCCGCCATGAGCGATTTTAAAAAAAAAAAGTTCAGTTAGCTTGAGATCATCTCTCCACAATCTCTCCTCTGCCTATTATTTTCTATCAGCTCCTCCCGTTTATCACTTTCTCGTCTCTTCTCATCTCCTTTCTATTTAGTTCTCATGTTTGTGCTACACTACGCGTAACTCAGTACTCTCGTGAAATTTGAATGCTTCATGACCCTGGCGAGCACAGAGCCAAGAATATTGTTCCCACTAGATGTTGAGGTCATGTACATTTGCTACAGTGAATTCTCTACTTCCATCTAGTGTTTTTCATCTTCTCAAATAAAATGAAATTTTAACTTTAACAACCGGCGTTTTTCATCCTGAAAAATTACGAAATTTAATTTTTTATTTTTACCACAATAAATCATTTTTCATAAATATAAATTCAAATTCAAATTTAAAATATTTATTGGTACCAAAAAGATTTGTTCGTTAATAATTAATTATTAACGATACAATTCTTTAATAAACTAAAAAAATACCAAATATTATTCGTTCTAACAGTGTAATATTATCAGATCAGTTGATATTTTAAAATATCTCAAGATCGCACCCACGCGATCGTGAAAATTCGTAAGCGCTCGGTTATATTCGTCATGAATAATTTCAGTCTTCAGTCTAGTCCGTCTAGTTAAGTCTAAATATACTATCTAGTCTAACTACATTACATATTATATATATGTTATTATTATTATTATACCAGTAAATATTTCTCTCTATTCGTAGATTCGTAGACCAAATACTACAGTAGTAAAATAGTATTTTCTTATAACATAAATACACATACAAGCTAGTATATAGTGAATGTATGATGACGTCAGCGGTTACGGTACCCAGTGTCGCGACAATCGCGAGCTGCAAGAATTGCCGCCATTGAAATAAAATAAAATATATAATACTAGTGCAAATATATTCAAATTCTTTATCATTTAAGTAAAAATTGTAGCTAAAAAATAATAAAATAAATAAATTTTTAATAAAATGAAGGGCTGAGTAAGGAGAAATGAAAAGTTTTACTTGAACAGAAAATTAAATAAGCCGGTCGTAGAATTTGCCGGCACTTTAGACTAAATTATAAAGTATATTTAAGTGCACCGTGAAGTTAGTTCAAAGTCTATGGTATTTTAGTAAAATGGTGGGGGCTACTTTTGGAGTGTAGTAGTGCTGAGAAGGCTTGTGTTAACGTGGTGACGTGTAGGTGTACGTACTACAGGGGCAGAGAACGACTTCTCTGTGCAACCTGTTTACGCGAGACGCCGTGAACCATGTCCAAGCCTATTCTCCGGGCGCCTGTTTCACGATAAATTTCCCTGGCTCCGGAATCAAAAAATTAATACTGTTGTTAAGTAACGATTTATGGTGTTAGACCGGTGTTTAGTTAATCAAAAAAAAGTTTGTTTGTTTATTTATTTGTTTTTATAGCGTGAGATAGTATGTACTTTTGTTGATAATATACGCCTCGGATATTAATTAATATTGTTTATGTGGATATGGAAGTATAATGTATTTTGTTCAAATATATATAGATATATATTTTACATGTGAAAGATTGTGGAGGGAAATTTAAGTCGTTGATCTTGGACTGCGACGACGCAACAGGCGTGGAATGCGGCTTAAATATATTACAGTTGACAGTGATTTTAAAGTTACACGCGTGCTCAATGTCCAGTGTCGAAAAAGTTTTAATGTATTAAATTAACTTGGAGTAAATTTACATTTTTAAATAATTTTTACTATTTTTTATTTCATTTCAAAACGGAGCTTTATTAAACCGGTTAAATTTCCGGTCTCTAAATGGTCTTTAAATAAATAACAAAACGGTAAAATTTTGAGTTTAATAATTTATTCATCAATTTGCAGTTTTGTTACGAAGATTTTACTTAAAATGTAAGAGCTTTTCCCACGTGTAAAAAATTTTTTAATCAGTCATTTGGAGGAAATCATTTGGAGTATAGTACACCTGCGCGTCAGCGACAATTGATATTGTCCCGTCAAAAAATAATGTTAATAAAAAAAAAAAAAAGTAAAAATTGACTGCACTGACTGAGGATTACGCCCGGACCCTCGTAGTCACGGTACTCGATTCCAGCCCCCTCTTTTTTTTTTGTACAACAAACTCGTCCTTCCGACTCTCGTTCTCATTCTCTGCTCTATCTCACATTTTATTACTATATCCCTCTCTCTCATTTACTCACTACACATGGGTATACATACATACAACACATTACTGAACACGTAACGTATGTATATTTGTATATATACATATATATTTATATGTATAAAAGTAGCAACAACACAAACGACAACGCGGACATGTGACCGTGAGAGTAACACCCACCTGCGAACTGACGGATAGGGACATTAGGGCAGCAACGAGCAATACGATAGTACACTTGGTTCTTTATTATCGTTCAACTACGCCAGTATTTCCTCTTTACAATAGAATATAGTTTAAATAAATAAAAATTTAAGTCTAAAATCTAAACAGGCAAAATTAGTTTGAAATAAAAATTTACTCCAAAGTTTGTTTATTATTTACAATTTACTGATTAAAAAATTTTTTATACTTAAAAAAATTTTGATCGTAAAATTGTGTGTTAATTTATTTTTTTATTGTTATTTTTTTTTTTTGTGGTTGCAATAGTGTCGCAAGGCAATAAAACGAGAGATTGATGGAGCA
Organism: Cotesia vestalis; assembly: GCA_000956155.1. Taxonomy (NCBI): domain Eukaryota; kingdom Metazoa; phylum Arthropoda; class Insecta; order Hymenoptera; family Braconidae; genus Cotesia; species Cotesia vestalis. The sequence goes on from JZSA01000170.1 coordinate 102,599, forward strand.
ATAAAAAAAGCGTAATATATTCATTGCAATAAATATATAAATTATTGGTGGGACTGAAACTGTACCCTAGATTTAATTAGTGAGTTTGACTTGACACATAAGATGTGCATTGATATTTGAAAAAAGTACATTAATACGATTCTAACGATCTGATATATTACTGAGTAAAGACTCAGCCTTGGATTAATTCACGTTTGAATTGGTAAACTCTGATCGCTAAGAGTAAAGGACATGGCTACGAGAAGGAAGAAGAAGTCGCAAGACGGGTTTCTGAAGAAAGTCTCGAGCCTGTTTAATCTCGATACGGTGAGTCATCGCCACTTAAAAATACTATATTCCTCAATGTAAACCGTTGTACTCTCGACATTCGTCAATTTTTATTTCAGTCATCATACTACTGTACAGTTGTTGTTATGTTTTTCTGATATAATAAAAAATAATATGAAGTGAACAGCATCTTTAATTATATTGAGATTATTTGGGAGAATTTATAATCATTAAGCTTTAAAGTATGAGCTCGGTTTCGATACTGTTGAAAACATAAACCCAAAATGAGATCAGTTGTCACAAACATATCATATGTAGAATGGACACATATTTGATTCTCTTTGAAACCAGCACCGATTGACAGATTTAAAATTTGAGTAATCGGTTTAGTTTCGGTTTCATATCAACCGGGCGCTCATTGGCTTTTAAAGAAATGAGTAATTGACAAATATACGATTGAAATCAGCGGAATAATTAATTCATTAATTCACTTGACGATAGAATCATTATAACTCTATGAAACATAATATTATATGAATATTAAATTGTTATGTATTATAGAGCAGAGATTAATAGATTGCACATGAGGGATTTGTTTGTAGTAATAACATGTTATGATTCACATTTGAAGGCCGTGTTGATATAATGTATCACGTTACACATTTTAATATTAATGTTTCGTATTTTATTTTATATTAGATACTTCCAGTATTAATGAAAAAAAGAAAAAAAAAGTAACTTTTTAAAAAATTGTCTGCAAAAATAATTTATAACTCATGCAAAGAAATATTACGATACTTCCTTGTAAGTTTAACATCTATTTATTAAGTGAACTAATCTTTGTATACATGTAATTTAGAAGTCACAAACACGAAAAAATGAAAAACCGGATTTTATAAAAGAAAAATCAAATGTTATTGTAATTTTAAGAACATTTTTATAATCTCAATACACATTTGCAAAATGTTAGTAGATAAAATAAAATGTTCAATTTAAAAACTATCTTTTGTATTTTTACATACTTGAGTTCGTAAAAGCACATGAGATCCATTTACCATTGTTACCGATTTTGATTTAAAATGTGATTTACGTTTTGGTAAAATGTTATTTTTTTAACAGTGTAGATATAGAACCTACAGATTTTTTTTTTAAATCTAGCTTTTTATTTTAACGTGTTTTTGTCTTGTAATCTTACCAATATATTATTAAATATAAAATAAACTGATCTTTACATCATACATATACAAAATTTAGTAAAATGTATGGATACATTTTTTTTGCAGACTCGATGTATAATTTTTACACATATTTGTATACTAAAATGTTACTAAATATACAAACATTTTTAAGAATGTAGCATTGAAAATATTTAAATAATGAATGAGGATGTGGATGTGTGACAGTTCTTTTATGTGCATCGCAATAAAACATAATAGCGTTGTTCTTTTGTCGAGTCAAGTAAGAGACGTAATATTACATATTGTTATGTATTATATTATATGTACATACTGCGTTTCATTCTTGGTGATCAAAAAGGAGTCATAAGTAACAAGTAATAAAGTTTTTTGTGATATGACGTGACGAGGATATCACACATGCTCCGACCATTATTGTAGCTTGTCCATGTGGATTTAATGGACTCGAGTGTGTGCTTAATATAAATTGTGCGTGTATGCAATTCAATCAATTGTAAGCTATTTGATAGTACGAGCATGCATCATAAATATCTGTGTATATGATCCATTATGTAGTAATAGGCATAGGCATAGATGGTTTCGTAACTCATTGGATAACTGGTAACCGTCGACTGGTTGCTGTATGGGTTATTCCGATGGCTACAGAGCTACTGGAAGTAGTAATAGTGCTGGTGATAATATACTTGTCTATATTATGTGTGCCACGCGATCAGTTTGTATGATTGTGCTAACCGGCCGTGACGACCTCGTAACCATTATCATCGATGCAAATACATTCACGGTTGGATGGTAAGAAAATCGCGAGCGAGGTCCTGATTCTTGTAGGTTATACAAGGAGCAAGTTCAAGGCTTTCATTATTTATTTATTTATTATAAACGTTGTTTCTGCAATACGTGCTAACATTGAAACATTATTTTTTAAGCTTATGTCTATATTAATAGAAAAATTAACGAACCAAAGAAATCATTTTGAAGAATTTTGTTGTCTTAAATTGAGCCCACAGAAAAAATTAATTTGTTCAAAGAACAAATTTTTGAATTAATTAGTTTACTTAAACAAAATAAATTTCAAATTGATTCAAAATAATTAAATTCTTTAGAATAATGTTCTTGGCTCAAAAATTTGGGGTCAATTGCTCTTACTAGTGACTGGTGTCACTTGCATTTTAAAGTGAATGTAAAACAACGAGCTCTGCACTTTTTCTTGAAAAATATTTGCAGTAAAAATATTATAAATTTATAAAAATTTGAATATAGTAAACTCAACCTATACGAATATTCGTTTTTGCTTTTTTGCTGTTTCTTCTTTTGCTTTGAAACATTGAATTTTTTTTACTTCGATTTCAGCCCTTAAAATACATTAATAAATATAATATATACTTGATTATTAGTATAGAACAATTTTTTGACCTAATAAAGATTCTATATATTTAAATTATTTGAAATGATTTTTTGACCAACCCCCATTTTTTATCTTAGATGAAGTTAATTATTTTATTAATAATTGAAAAAAAAAAGGATTTGATCAAAAATTTCCAAATATTTTTGAGTATACACATAACATTCTATTAAATCTAAATTTTGTTCTAAAGATCTGTTGCTTAAATTAAAAAAAAAATGAAAATATGTAATTTTTTATTTTCTGTTTTATTATTAAAGATATAAAAGTTTGGAATTTTTTAACGGCGTGAAATCTAACTCAATCGAAATGAAAGTATTATGAAATTAAAAACAATCCCATATTAATTGCCATTATTTTTGTTTGAAAGAAAATAAATTATTTCAAGTAAACTGTCTACATAAAATACTGTTATGGTCAAAAAAAAAAACGGAAAAGAAATAAATTACAGAAGAGTAATTATCAGAACGTTAATAAGTACGCGGGGGATTAATATATCCGTCGATATTCCGTTTCTCTTCAATTTTGGGTTCACCGCAAGAGGAATGAATATATAGCACGTGGTAGTACAGTTGAATGGAGTGTATGTTTCACGGAAGACTGCCGACACATCCATTTCGCGGCAGACAGCTCGAGTATGGGATAGAATTGAGGGTATGGTATGCTGTGCGAAATGCTAAGGTACATCCTACATACTACAGACTACATACTGCATACTGAGTGCAGGGCAGAGTATCCAGTATAGAGTACTATACTGAGAGTACGCTATGTGTTTCCTCAGCGTGACTGAAGGGATTTCTCAAGGAGGAGCAATTGTGGTTTAGCCTTCCCAGACGTTATACCGCTTTTCCTACAATTCCGATTTGCACGCCGCTAACTAATTGTTCAGTCGATCAAATTAACTTCTCATTTAATTATCTGTTCGCTTTATGTTATCAATTATTCGATACTTTATTCAGCGCGTTGTTCTCCGTGTCAATGACTATCGGAAATTATTTAGTAGTGTTGTTGTAATTATATTATTGATTACTTTTCGATATTATGTAACTGTTCATCCGATATACGTATTTAATTATTTTTATGCCTGAAAATTTTCATCAGTTCGCGAATTACAAGTTATTATTATTTATTCAATGTGCAAACTTTGAGTACATGTATAATGTATATAAATGCAATGGTAACAATATTAATATTATGGTAAACTTGTGAGAGTTGCAAGAGTTACTAATTTCCCACGCGAGTTCACCGAGACTTATTGGACTTAATTAATTCTTGAAATAACTTTTGAATAACGGATTTTCAATCGCTTGCTATTGAAATTATTATTGTTTAACGTTTTGGAAGGCGCTTTAGAATTCATTAAAATATTTAATTATTTGTTGAATTAGTTAATTTATTATTCTCTACAAAAAATAAATACAAATATTGTAACTCAAAAAAAAAACAATATTTCTATGTATAGAAATGTAATAAGTAGATCGATAAGACAAAACAGCAAAACAGCTGGGTATTTTAGCCTGGCAATAAATTCCGAAAACGATTTGTGAGTACTCGGAAAATTATACGGAAGCCGTATAAAGTAAATCCATACAAATGAATTGACTGCTATCTGAACGTAGTCCGGCAGTTTATGTTAGTTTGGCGTTTCGTGTTCTCAACTAAATTGGACTTGATGAGAAATGGAACCAGTCTATTTTGAAATAGTGAGGAAAGCTCGACTGAAAAGACTGGTGTGGCCCAGCCGGTAATACCTATAAACTCCGTTGAGGATGGAGTCGAGAAATAGGAATGAGAATAGGAGAACTGAGAGCCACACCGGTCAGTAAGTGCTGAGTGACATTCAACAAATGAATTCTCATCTATTTGCAAACCCTTGCTTCAAATAACCATTTCCTAATCTTCTTTTTTTATCAGCTATAAAATCGAGTTACGACGTTGGTTAGTTTAAAAATTCTGAAATTGTTTTTTTATTAGAGTATTTTTTTTTAATTTATACATTCCTAAGTACGCTGTTAAATTCCTCAAGAGATCCAACAGTCTAGCGTATAGAACTAAAATCGTTAAACTGCACGCGACGTACCCTTGATGAAGGCGTAAAACTCTTGCATCCGGCTGGTTGCTACGACGAAATTACCGTCATTCCTCAAAAGCTCTTCTTATAGTGGAATATACGATATATGTCTGTATATCGTGCCCAGCTATAATTCTAGAAAAGAGTTCTTGGGATTCATTTTTTTATTTTCTCGTTTATAGTCAGACTCTTTCATCCATATGTATATTAAATAAAAAATATAAAGTTTAACCTTTCCACATCGCAGTTTCCTAAAGTCTGAATTAAATTGCGTCATACACGAAAAAAAGTAAACTGTAATAAATAATAGTCGATTTATATTAAGTAATGATCAACTGCTAAAAATTACCATTTCAAACAGTAAAATCGTGATTTTAATAATTACTATGTAATATTTATCATTCAAATGCTACAATTTATTCTTTACATAGAAGAAAATGCTATATTAAACAGTAATATTCGCCAAGTGAATATCTAAAATGTTAAAGTATAATAATTAAGAATTTTGACTTTGATATTTACCATTTCGTGTGTAATTAACATTAAAAATTATTATTGTTGGGATAAAAATGTATTATCTATTTCAAAAAAAATCTTATTGTAGTAAGAAAAAAAAATTATGGATCCATGCTCAAACTTTTCGGTTATTATACAGTTAAAATTGGATATTCTTAAGAACAGATAAAGAATTTTCATCTAAACAATAATAATAAGACTGCGCCTTCAGTTAACTCATGAATGCATTATAACAAAAGCATTGAATGTCATGGTAAAATAAAATATTTAAACACGAATTATAATATCTTTAATTAATACTTTTGATGACTTACCACAATCGACGCGATAACAATAATTAAATAATAAATACCGCTGACTAACACGTGTTCTTAATGAAATTGACGGTGTAAAGTTCTACGTTAATTATTTTTATTCTGATGACTACTACAATATTATTTTTAGTTTTTATTACTATTCAACATCACGTAATATTTATCACGTTGAATTTGAGCAATAAGCTTTATCTATCAGCTCTACTAAAATTTTTTCTCGAGTTGTTTTTATATCTATTTAATCAGTGAATTAAGTGATAAAATGACTTAAAAACTCGAATTTCACAAAGTGAAGAGAGCACAAAAAATAAACAAATCAGCAGTAAGATCTTTAAGTGCACGAAAGCATTTTTTAATCCAGTCCACCAACTCAAAGGGTTTTCCCTTCTTAACTTTTCCAAGCTTCAAGTACTCGTAATTAAGAATTTATCTTTACAAATTTTGTGATAAAAAATTTACTTTTATCCACAAAGTGATTTTTTTTTTACACCAAGTCTCACTTTATCCTTATTACAATATTTTGAAAACACAATTTAAAAATAAATTTTTCTATTCATTGACGTCACTCCTTTCAGTCACCAAATTTGACGTCACCTTGTTCGTATAATACAACAATAAAGTTAAGTAATATAGCTTGAACTATTTATATTATACGACCTTTACATTACGAACAATCTGTCAATTGATATTTTTTAAATACAGTATAATACACGCTCTACGATAATAAATAAAAAATGATAAATAACAAAGCCTGATAAATTATAAAAGATAAACATTGACTTAAAAGTTAAAATTATTAATAAATATTATAAATATTATAAATAAAAATTTATTAGTGTGCATAGCTTTCTTTGATATACGGTTATTTTCCTCACCGCCCTTGTAATCGTCGCGTTTCACACGATACCCGTTATTCACTGTACTACGCGGTATAATATGATGTACTTCTATTAGAAAAAACGTAAATAAATATAATATAATATGATATAATATAATATCCTTTATATATTATACTCTTTACAGTTAAACTGACGCGAGATAAAGCACGAGTAAATTTATTAAAATCACGCAGAGTACAGGAGCGCAAACTTTGAAGTACACTTTGTTTGGATAAATTTTAAAATCTCATTAAAGTATCATTATTTCAACAGCGATAAATACCTGTGTATAATAATAATAATAAAATTTTATTTAGACAATTGTCGATTTATTTTATATTACTATTATGATCATTATCATTACCACACATTAGTTTATTTAAATCACGCATGTGATTTCAATTCATTGATGTGTTTAAAGAGTCATTACACTATGAAATCGATAACAGTGTTTACAATGTTTATAATTACACAGATAAATTTATATGCATATCGAATTTATCTTTATCATTAAATACTACAATGATAACCCGTGATACCTTATCTATTTATAGGTATGAGTATCTATATATATATGATTTATACGCTCACAATAAATTACCAATAAATTTTCAATCGATGATATCTCACACGTAAATCCAATTTTTCGTTCTATTTATTGAATACCTGTGAACTAAAACCGTATTTCGCTACTTATATTTCTGTATATCGATACTACCATTCTAATACGTCGTATCCCACAAAATTTGACATGCTGACTTTTTTTGAAAAATAGAATTACAACAATATTATTCGTCATATTCAAAATTTAAAGGCTCAATAGTTTAATAACTATTTTTAAATTAATATTTTCAATTGTTGAATCCCATTCAATCAACATTAAAAATGAATTGTTTTTACCGTCTGCTCTAAAATTTTCTAAATGTGGGATACGACGTATTAGAATGGCAGTATCGACATTCTATTGTAAAAAAGCGTCCGATTGATTTCATTAAGAACTCCCTACCCGTATTTTGCAGTGTGTATAATATTCAATAGAATTTATGTATAAGCGTGAGAATAAACTGAGCGAAATAATAAAATCGATATTCCATAAATGTGTAAATTTAACAAAATTCAAATACTTATTTTTTTATCTTTTTATTTTTATATTTTTTTTATACCGAAGAAAGTGCTACCATTAAGCTTTTGCTAGCACACCTGTCGTACACCACTACTATCGTCTTTACGGAGCACTTTCAAGACTTATCTCAACATTTTCCAAATACTAAAGAAACATCACAAATGTCTTACGTATATATATCTACAGTCTTTTTATACACGACATATTGCAATAGAATAACTTGTACAGTTTTCTTATTCGATTTATCTTTCTACCTCTTTTTATCTCTTCATAAATAATTCTCGGAAAATTTTTTTATGCTAATTTTTTTTTTCCTTTAAATTCGTCATTACTCATCCTCATAAGTAGAGATAAAAAAAAAACATTTATATGTTATGGACGCTATATTTTGCGAGTTTGGTTATGTTTTCTTTTGTCTGGAAATCTATAAATTGATTTTATCATTCATTAAATACCTTTTTAAAAAAAGAAATATATATAAATGGTTCTGATAGATGACCATAGCGCTTCAATACGAAAATCATACATGAAAATTGCGTTTTTTCTGTTAAAAAATTGAATTTATGATAAAAAAAATTGAAACTAAATCAAGATTTAAATGATTTTTATTTTTAACTGTTACTTTAATTTTGGAAAATAATACCTCACAAAAAATCGTAAAAATAAACAAAAATTGTTAAGAAAAGTATGCAAGAATTGCCAACTTTCTTGTTTCACAACAATTATTTTTCAAAACAAAAGCAATAAAATAAAACCAAAGAACGAGCATTCGAGCTGGTACGTTTGGGTAAGGAATTAATTGAATTTTATATTTCGCTGTCGGTGCAAATTAAGTCGACACTCCCCCGACGGTCCGCTGAATTAATTATCATTCTACTGGCCAGTTGTCGTCGTGTCGTAGTTACCGTCTACGTCTAGATTGAGCATCAGCGAAGAAAAGATAGAATAAGGGAAGACCACCGGGAACTTTTGGGAATGGCTAAAAAAAGCTAAATTAAAGAAAAGAAGGGTAAAAGAAGAAAAAACACTTTTCAGCTTCAATTCTCAGTGGTGCTCGAAAAAAATTCATCCACCAGTAAAATAACTTTAAATTGATTTAATATACTTCTCCTAAATAAACTTTTTCCAATCGGTTATTTTAAGAAGAAGAAAAAGTATAATCAATTGTAACATTTTATTTGAATTATTTGTTTTTAACTTCATTCTATTCTGCTGCTTAGCAAGCTCGAGCTTTCAGTTGCGCTAGTTAATTATTATAACTCAAAGTATCTTTATTTATCATATCATATACATATTAATCAACGTGAAACTTTGTTAAGACAACAATATTTCAGTCAGCTTTACACAAATAACTATTATATGTTTTTATAAGTCTGAATAAGTAGGTAGTATCTGTAGATAGTACACATAATATCTTCTCTAGAATTGAGCTGTAGAGTAGCTTATAAAGTTTGCCTTCTGAATTAAACTCATTATCGATAGGAAGAAATTCTGCCAATAGAGAAATATATATTAATAGAGACGAGAATAGAACAGAATAGAATAGAAGTAACTCGTTGAGTGTCGAGTGTCGATCACTACGATAAAGTTGTTTCGACAACGATGATAAGGTGGCCTTGGAATAGAACATCCAAGAAATTCTGTTCACGTTGTGTACCGTGTGGCTCGGTGTATGTACAACATAATATACTGCATTTACTCGTATGTATTGAGTATTATAGAAGAGACCAAACTAAATAAACGATAAGAGTTTCCTATCCATGCATATAAGCTCAAGATAACTTTGTTGTGTATATACATTCAATATAATCTCTAATCATAGCTACCAATTCCGGTTCAAATTTATTAAAAACCAAGAGTATCTCTTTGCCGTCGTCGATTCAGTATGACATACTTTAAATAAGTATTTTAAAGAATGCAAATTTTTTTAAATTTATCTTTTCAGTACAACAATAATGGTTGATCATGTTCTAAGTAAAAAAAAGTAATATTGAGTTTCAAATGAATTTTCTTTGAGTAAATGAAGCTAGTATTCAATTTCATTAGACTTAAAACTTGGTACAAGAAGAAAAAGAAAAATATAGTAGAGAAGCCTGATTTATTTGGTGAAAATCAAGAGGTCTGCTCTTTAAATACACTGAGTACGAAGCATGAGACAATAACGAGTCTCATAACCTTCCTGCTATCTCGTCTTGGTGGATCGTTTCTCTGACGCAGCAAGAAAATCATCAGGACCACAATGGCTTCGTATCTTCCTTTCCTCCTTCGCTTTTCCTGGTATGCTCTCATCGGATGTCGGGATGTCTTGGAAACCGCACAAAGTCCACAGGAGCTATTTGACCTGTTTTTCTAAGCGAAAATTACTCTACCCACACCAGGGTATTAATTAATTTTAAGCGGATAGACCAGACAAGAACCCCGTTCTTGATGTAATATTTATCCTATAAGTATTTATAATTATTTAACACAAAATATTCGGATTATGGTTTATGTTGTACTTGAGAAAATTGTAAGATTAAACTTATATTGCGGTTGAGATTTTTATTCTTCTCAAGATATTTTTTGCTCTCATCTCAAATTTAAGTTGATTTAAAAAAAATTTATTTATAAATTGATGAAAATTTTTTTTTTACCATAAATTATTTATCTATTCATTTTATTATTTGATAAAAACTTAATTCGTGAATATTTGGATTAATCAAATATTTATATTCGTGTATTTGTAAACTTTTGTCGATGATTGCTTTTCGGTAAAAATCACTCACTGAAAAATTTAATTGAACTAGCTATGTAAGCTTGTATCAACAGTACAATGTAATGGATCCAAAACAAAACAAAGGAAATAACGAGGAAATTTAATTAACAAATTTACACTACGATGAAGTTTACAGATATCTAAATGCATGAAATATATTGTGCAGTGTCTGGAGTTTTTTCATTCGTACTGTTAACAATCCGAGTGAACTAGTATGCACATAGTTTTAGTGTACTCTGCATGAAATTTATCACTAGTAATGGAATGTTAAAGCTCAGCGAAATAGTGCATGAAATATATGCGGCATTGGTAGAAACATAATTAAAAATTGAAGGTATTAGTAGCTTAAAAAAAAAAATACATGAAAAAATACGCGTTGTTACAGGCTCATACGCCGCTTTTGGCAGCAGACCCTCGACATGTGAGTAAAATACTAACATTTATTTTCCTTACTAACAAAAGTTTTTTGACATTTACGTTGAATTTTTTCGATATATAAATAATATTAATATTATTTTTGTTTGCTCGTCGGTTTTAACAAGAGAAAATTGAAATTTCTGATCGGAGCTAGTGTTTAATTATCAAAATTAAAACTGTCAATTCATTTCTCTGAACTCAGCATAACGGCATTGTTCACTATTTTAGCTGTCACTATCACTCTCAATGTTCAATTTACCACAAAATTATTCAAACAAACTTTACCAATTGTGTGCATACCCAAAGCAAATCGCGGTGGTGGCCGGGGCCGTACTATATGAACTACTGTTTCCTATTTGAATTTAACCGTTTTCGCAAATTGATATTTTATAAATTTAGAGGGTAAATTCCGAGTTAAAATTACTCGGTAAATAATATTTATTATCAATTTGAAGGACTACATAACAAATTGACAAGTAAAATCACATATTTATAATAGTAGAAAGATAGAATGCTTATTTGTTTTTAAAACTAATTTTATTAAAAAAAAAATTGTAATAATAAATATTTTAAAAATTTACATGGATAATTTTTTAATTTTTAATGTACAAAATTTTAACTTCTTTAAAAAATTTATTATGTTTTTTATCACAAAGTAAAAAAAAACAGTTTTAGGAAGTTTAGTTCACTTTTATTCTGTTTTTAAGGTAAAAAAAAAAATCAAACAATTTTATACTTATCCAAACTTTAATACTAAAATTAAAATATTCCATAAAATTTTACGTTATTTCATCTTTCTTTAGTTAATTAATTAATGAAATTGATATCAAGTACCCTTTCAGTGAAAAAAAAAAAATGAAAAGTACCTTTTTATTAAAGATCTTACTACCTTTCTCAAATTATTGAAGCCAAAATACAAAAGAAAATGATGAAGCTTTAAAACATTATTGCACAAATAAATAATTTGAAAAGTATATCCATGTTACTGAAACAAGTAGACCTTGTAACAATAAACAAAACAAGTAAAGTTCTGATGAGAGATAAACTTTATCAGTTCTCAACCCTTTCATTAAGATTTCCCTCGCTAACTGTTCTTTGTCTTTACTGCTCACTTTACCAGATTTATCTCTGGGCTAATTCAATTTTCGCCTCCTCAAAAAGACAACCAACTTGGCATAAGTTTTACTTTCCTTTCTCATTCTTGCCCACAAACTATTTCACCGCTAAGAAAGAATACAAAATGTACAAGAAAATGAAATAAACGTTTTAAGGAATTTTTTATATATAGAATCCACAAAATAACAATTGGACAGTGAAAGATTTAGGAGGAGCAAAATCTGGTTGCTAAAGCCCTTGTACTTAGAAATCCGTCTCTTCCTGTAATTCCTGGCCTCAAACATTGTCAGCTTCCTCGTGGTAACATAATAGCACGACAGGACGCGGCACGGAGCACCAGTGTCACACCGTATATATCATTTCGGTTGACAAACGCACACGTTACCTCCTCACTTGTCTTCCTTCCGTTGTTCTCTTGCGCCCCCACAAATTGGTGGGATTAGTTTGCCGACGGGCTGCTCTAACACTCTCAGGCTTTAACTCGATGACAACTAACATATGAATGAGATTTCCTTGTCATAATCATCAGACAAACTAACTTATATGTCACACATATATTAAATATACAATTTATAACGGATGCTGGCAATTTTTTGTTGTTCAATTAGCCACCACCTTATAAGTACATATTATATTAAATTTCTCACTTAATGAGGATGTATTCATATTTTGTTGCTTCGCTCACTTTAAATATGAAGTTCCGTGTTCGAATCCCGTTCATTATCAATACCAGTAAAAAAATTTTTATTTATGGACACTACAAAAAAAATTCATGGTTTTTTTTTTTTTTTTTTTTTTTGTATGAAAAATTATAAACTTCATTGAAAATTTTTTCCTATTTATTTTCTGTTCCCGTTCCAAAAACTTTTTTTTTCAAATGTGTAAGCCAATAAATATGTCGTATCAAACAACGATTGTTTTGATAAATGATTAAACTAAAAGTATACAACAAATTAGCTCTTTAGAAAGTTTAGAAAAAAAATTTTTTTCCACTACTATAAATCTTCTTATCGATTGGTTTCATACTTTTATTAAATCTGTATAAAAAAGATTTATGAAAGACCTAGTTAATTATTATTACAATAAGGTTAAAGATATAATCTTAATTTTATAACTTAAAATCACAGACTTAACTCTCTTGGAACGAGAAGATACAGCGATCATACGCCATCTGTTGCTAATTTTCAAAACTACCTTTGTTTGAAAAATATAATATAGACATATTAGATCGAATTAGGTGTAATGTAAGTATATCAAGTTGTCAAAACATATTAAGCCAAATATGGCCTGATATGGTACATTGTATGTTGAAAAATTGATTTTTTACCATGGCCATATCAGAAACTTTTTTACTGGTACACATTTAAAAATAAAATCCTAAAAAAATGATTTATTTCAATTATTACATTCATAATTATCACAAAGAACCATTCGAAAAAAAAATTCCTGCTGTCAGAGCTTTTTAATCTTTCACTAAATTAAAAAATTTTCTCGAAACGTTTAATCCTAAATGATGAAGATAAACGTATCTCGAGACTTAACTCGAAAAAGTAAAGTGTAAAAAAAAAGTTCAAAGTAAATCCAAATTGTAATCTCACAACTCAGGATAGTCTGTAAATCCACTTTTGCGGTGAGAGTTATAAGTAAACATTTTATTTCTTGTCTCGTTGGATAACTACCAGCGAGTCAAGTTTTCCAATTTGTCCTCTCGTAGCTCGTAAAAATAAAATTTCCATGCAAAATACTCTCGGTGTAGGAACCTAAAGTAAAGGTAAAAGACGCATTTTCAGTTTTCTCTGCCTCTTTTACCTTCTCTTCTATTTACCTTTTACAACTTTCCTTTCATACTCGCAGTTCAGCTTCACTAGCAGTTCTCCTGTTCTAGTATAAGCATCGCGACATACATCCACCTATACAAGTCTGTCGTATAGTCTGTCGACACACCAATTCTTAGTCATTCCTTTGATACAGCTTTAATGTTAAATTTCAATCGAGTTTCCAAGATAAAATTGGACGTTAATAAAATATATATTTCCTCAATTCAACTTCACAGACACACACATATTTACATATATTTATTTATTTATCTAGCAGTAAATAAGGGAATATTTTAACTGTCAAACCAGTCGAATAATCTATGAATTTCAGTCAAGTGTATCATCGATTCACGTTAAATCGAAGCTACCGAGGAAGGGGATAGATAGATAGATAGATATATTGCCATACAATTCTCTGCGTCTAAGGCTGCGTTAAGCTCCGAGTTTGTAATGCGAAACCTCCCTTTGCAGCTCTACGATTTGGCATTGCACAGAAGCAGCGAATCTGGGAATGCCATACTGTGTACATAATACATATAATGGATAATACATATAATAGAAAGGAATATATTGAGTTGAATGGTCGACACACGGCTCTCATAGCATCCCCGATTGGAGAAAGGCAGATACAGCGCTCCGGTTAGAGGCCACGGGTAGATAAACAAGTTTAGAGAGTTTGTACAAAAGTACTACCACTCGTTGGGGATGAAATTTATTTGTGAGCTAAGCTTGCGGAAAAAACATCCACCTTCAGAGCTACGATACTCTTGTACTATTCGGCAACACCGTGTTCCTGTTGCTGGTAGTGGTAATATATGGTATAGTATGTAGTAGACGGTATGTAGTATATGGTATATAATACCCGCACAGTAGTTTAGGTTGAATCTTTTATCGGCGTAATTGACTAAGAGGATCCAACGAACGAATGAATGTTACATGAGGATTAGGGAAAGGGGTTGATGGATAGCACGCCGTTGACAATCTAAACCATCTCATTCCATGTGTACGTGTTAAATTCTTTCTAAGGTTCCTTTACCTTACTCTTTATTTACATATGTCTACATCTTTTTTCACTTTCTTTCTTTTAAAATTGTAAATATTGGAAAATGGAGGGAGTTTTTTATATGCATTATTAGGGTGTTTCATAAAAATTAACAAATTTTATTTTTTCAAATAAGCGTGAAATTTTGTCTTAACATGCCGAAAATTATAAAAGAATTTAAATTTTACAAAATCTCTTAACTTTAGTTGATAGTATAGTTAGAATTAGAGCACTCAATATTAATACCTAGAGGTCGTAAATTGAAATTTTCCATTTTTCATTTAAGTAACTCGGGAAAAATTATTTTCTAACTTTGAAACTTTATATCTTGTCTTACAAGAAAATTACCCTTTAACGCGATCCATTTTTTGTTGGAAATTGAACGCTCTACAAAAATAGATTCTTATGATTTTTCGATACGGTTAATATTCCAAAAATTTTTCATGGTTGAAGTTGAACATATCCTTAACTTTCAGATTTTCTTTCATTTTTGGCGAAAATATTATTTTTTAGATGAATATTCCTTGTACTCT
Source organism: Cotesia vestalis (assembly GCA_000956155.1). NCBI lineage: Eukaryota > Metazoa > Arthropoda > Insecta > Hymenoptera > Braconidae > Cotesia > Cotesia vestalis. Next base: position 118,043 of record JZSA01000170.1, read on the forward strand.
GACGTCACTCAATTTTCCAACTATTTTTGGTGACTTTATAATTATTAAGATATAAAAAGTCAATCATAATTATTATTGATTGAAATATTCAAATTACTTTTTTAGATTCAAAATTACGTCAGAGCCCTTGATAAAAAAGTAAATTTGATTAAAGAAAAAAAATCCTTTCTTTTAAATAAATTCTTATTATAGTTTAATAATTTTTCTGCCTGGTTTAAAATAATCAAATTCGCAAAAATATATGCAATAAACTACAATTTTTAGAGCCGATAGGAGGTAAAAATTATTACCTGAGCTGCTAAATCGCTATTTTATCCGGCTTTCGATAACAAAAACTTTTTTTTTATACATGACAAATAGGTACACTCAGCGGATATACGCGAAACATAAAAAATTATTTTCATACAAGCCATATATTTTTTCGGAGAAAAAACGTATAAAAAATATACATATTTTCATATGTTAACATTAAATTTTTTTTCGCTGTGAAAATACTATAATATTATAAGAGATAAAACTGATGGTCTGAAGAATTGAATGTTTTCACATTTTTTTTATTTAATATCTCTATTTTATCATATGTATTGTATCCATTATCGGATGCTCATCTCTAAAATATTATATGTAGTTTTATCAATCCGATACGTAAAATAGAAGTACGTCCTGCGGAAAATTTTAAATTTTCAAACAATGAGTTAAAGTTTAATCCCACAGTGGAATTTAAAGTTGTATGCTCTGTACAAAAATTAATAATGTACATTTCATATTATTTTTATGGCATAAGTTGTGTTAGTTCAGTTTTTCGAGTCGTATAATCGATGAAAGAGAAGTTTAACGTAGTCACGTACAGTCGATCGCGTCGACCGGACAATTGTATCACCTATTCGCATTGGAACGTTTATCCCGCTCTCTCGGCATCTCTGGAGAAAAGAGGGGTAGTAAAATAAAAACTAAAAATAAAAATAGAGAAAGAGCCGTGGAGTAAAAAAATCAGCGCCGAATAGAAGCAGGATTAATCCAACTCCCAAAGCACCGTAAATTTATTCCAATCCTGTATTCCGCGCTGGTGTGCATTTACCCTCTTTCTTTGGACTGCTCTCGGTGGTACTCTATGGCTCTTCGTTTTCCTCTTTACTGCGTTTGAAAAAGAGTGAGGTTGCAAGTGGAGACATACAAAGGAAGCTTACCGTTATCCTGGTCACGTCTGTCTAGTTTTCTTTTCTCATTTTAACTTTTTTTTAATTTTATTTTTTGTTTTTGTTATTTTTTTTTTTCAGTACCTTCGTTTTACCTTACAATACGTTCTATCGTCTTTTTCGTCAGACGAGTTAAAAGGTCGGCTTTTTCGGTAACAATAAAACAACCCATTGTTTCTTTTCAGTCACAACCACGATTTATTGCCTTTAAAATGCGCTATTTCAAGAAAATTGAGTAAGATATCTTTCATGAAATGAAGGGATAGGGCAGAGGACTCGAACTGTTTGTTAAAACCGGAATATTAAACTTCTCTTTTTTTATCGCTCTTCTATGGATAAAAAAAATATTTATTTAATGGATGTAAAGAGGATGATTGAATATTTATGCATTGCTTTGTCGATAATAGAGCTGCCAATTTATGATGCACTTAAAGAGCTTTTTTCTACGCATCCAAATCTATACTTTTCCTTTTTTATATAATGAACAAAACGAAGCAAAGAGAAAATAATATTAGACCTGTGTTATAAAATTTAAAAAAACGATTTTTTCGCTAGCCTTTTAAATATTCAGGCCAAAGAATTATGGTTCTAATTTCTGGAGCTTCCTATATGAATTTTTTCCCATGTAAAGAGAATTATAAAATATGTGGCCTTTCATGTAAAGCCCTTCTTCGGGCTTATGAAGGAAGGTTTTATAAATTTAAAAGTTAACATACGGATTTTTTTATTTTATAAATTTATGTCGGTATTGAAACGTCAATATTTATCTTTTTATTTTTATACAAAAATTCACGAGAATTCGCCTCCATAAATAATACTTATTGTTTTATTATATTATTTATTTTTCGTCCTTCTAAAAAGAAACTCAATTAATCAATGAATAAATTAATTTAAAATTTTTATAAGCGTATTTTTTTTTTTTTTTTAGCAACTTAAAACTCGACGTTGAAATCTTTATTTATGTCAGGCGCGAAAATTTAACGGTTGAAAAGTTTTACGGAAATTTAAATTTATCAAAGTTCATCTACTTACTCTACTTTTAAACTTATAATTTCTATCATTTAATTGCACTCGTAGTTTATTTACACTTTTTTTTTTTTTTTTTTTTTTTTTTCAAGTTATGAAATCATCTCATTACTTAATTTTACTTTTTTTTACGTGCGTTTTTAGATTTTTTATCCATTAAAAATGTCACTCGATCATAAAAATTAAAATGAATTATACAAAAAATTACAAGTTAAATTTAAAATAAAAAAAAATGATTCAAGGCTATCATTAATAGCTTCTGCCATTATAACAACTAATGTGTCTATCTTCTAGCATAGCATAACAATAAAAATCGAATAAAGTTGGAGGTACTCCAATTTAGCCTATGCATCCCTCCCGGGCTAAGCGCATATACGTAACCAGTCGCCGTCAGAATCAAATCACAGCTATTAGAAATGGGAGGAGTTTTCAAAAGAGTACTTAGACTTTGTTATTGTACTTACTTTCAAATACCCGACCAGCGTCAGCGTCGGCTATTAATATCGCGATAAATAGCAATCGCAGTATCAGCAATCAAATTAGCAAACTAACTTCAGTTTAAAATTACATCATTAAATAAAAATGTAAAGATATAAATGCAAAGACGCAATTGAATTTTTTTATAAATTCGACATTTAATTGTTGGCAGCAAAATTATTATGCAAATTCATTTCAGCTATAATTTATGTGTGTCAATAATTAATGAATTTAATTATCTAATTAATGATTAACAATATCAAATGCTCGGAATTATTAAACTAGAACTATAAGCGTTTTAATAAAACATAAGCATAAATGCATAAGTAAGTGCGCTATTAAATATTGCAGTGACATAATGACGGTGCATATTATGTTCTCGGCAGTCATTATTGTTCACCAGAGATATCTGAACAACCAGTATAGTATAGTATAGTTTGTTCCTGGTAATACAAGACACTCGACATGCTCCAAATGTCGTTTCCGGCTCGTAGCCACGCGACAAGTGCAACTAAACACACTACGCGCAACCACGTGGCTCTTGATTGTACTATTTTACTCACTGCTTTAATATAAATAATAAAATATTAAATAAATGTAACATTAATCCCCTTTTGTAAAGTGTTTCTTTCATGATTATTATTTTTTTTTTTCATAAGATAAGGTTAAATTAATAAAAAAAATGTTTACATTTAATATTATATTTGTTATTATTATTATTATCATTGTTGTTTACATATTTTATTATATTCATAATATACTTATCGAAATATTTCACAAAGAGTAATAACACGGAATTTCTTATTTATATAAAAAAAAAAATAAATAAATAAATTATTTATCTTTTCAGAACGAGTTTTAATAAAAATTAAAATGAAACTCAAATATTTAACAAAGCACACCGTATAATTTGTCTTTAGCAAATTGCATTCAAAGTAAACAAATAAAAAATAAAATATTTTGCTTCATTTGTGAAGTATTGAGCATGACAAACTTAAAAATATTTCGGCCATAAAGTCCAATCCACGTTTTAACTTAAATTAAAACTCAAAAGTAGGCACTCGGTCCAATTCCGATCATGTGTTTGAAGTTGTCAACTGAGATCGCGCTTAACAGATCATACATACGTAAATTGTAATAATAATAAGAATGAGCTCTGTAGGTAAGACAAGGTGATAAATAAATTACAGCGGCGTTAAGCCAAAATTGAGCCAGCACGGAATGAAATGGACTTCCACTTGGGGTGTGACTTGGTGCGTGTGCGAGCAGCATATGACCGCGGGAGAGTTATTTCGGATAGCACACGTCGTTGTCTATGTCTATTTCGTAGCGATGTGACAACCAGAGTACAGTTGCTGACTCTGTATTTAGCAGCCCCCTGTATTCCTTCATCCACTGTACTCCTCTCGAGTGTATTTTCACAGTCAGTTGGAAATAGTCAGTCGGAAATAATATTCACAGGGGTATACGTGGAGTATAATCGTCACAACGACGTACATTTACTCTACGTCAGTTTTAGAGTTAATAACTCTGTGATTTAACTGTTCGCTTTTTTTCGCTATTTATTTTTATAAAAAAATTTTCTGACTTTTTTTTTATTTATAATAATAATAATAATAATAATAATAGTGAGTATAAAAAGCAAAATATATACAAAATTGAAAAGTGTATGTTTTATTTTCCTTACATCACTTATCTGTTTGCCTTGGCAGTGAACGTTTAAATAGAATAGATCTTTTAAAAAAAAATTAAATACTGAAGGAGTACCTACATGCAATGTAATAGTGTAAAGCGAGTACGATTGTTATAGGGACTAGTTTAACGTTAGAGTACAGTGTACAGAATTATAGTTGTAGGCTGTTGGTACGTACATATATATAAAATATATATGGATAATAGTGCGGTGTTGTACGGACTCGGTATTACACGAGAGAAGTGATATGCCAGTGCGTTGACGATGATTGCCACGACGTGGACGTACCACGATCTCGCTGCTCACTCGATGGTATTTTACATGCATACATGTTATATTATCCATAATATACCAGTATACGATAAGCTTATATACAAATGTGTTGGTGGTAGTTATAATAGTATACTTCATAATATATATATTTTATATTGTGTATTGTATATTATATGTATATGTCTACGTAATAATTTCGAACTTGCTTCCCTCTTGGATTATATTATTGTGGCAATTAATTACTTATCAGACGGAATGCCATAGCGTGCTTGCGAAAATAGTATACGCCTACTATGTTTCCTGTATAAATATATATTATATATATATTTCGATTTAATATCCGCTTTTATGTCGTTATTCTTTTTATTGTACTAAGTTATTTTGTTAATTAACTTGAAGTAGAAGATATTTATATTTAATTTTTTTTTAAAATAGCATCGTGTTTTTTATGGAAAAAATACTTAACTGAGTTATTAGTTATACAAAATATTTCATTGTGTAGTTGACCACAGAGTATTCTTTTATGAAAACATATTTCACAGAAAACCATATTAATTCATTTAATTAATTTTGAAAGGTATTTCACTTTGGTAAAAAACCTTTGAATAATAAATGTAATAAAAAATTTCTTTGAAAGAATTTTCATTCATTATTAAAAGTATGCTTTGGGCAAAAAATTCAATCTCTCTCCATCAATAATAATTATATATATCAAATTTCACACATTTTTATTTTAATACACTATTCTAAACAATGAATAAAATTTTTTTAAAAATAATCCGTCTATTCAAGATGTAATAAAATATCTGTCGTATACTTTTCAACAACAACACTTAATATGTAAAATGATTATCTGTTAACAGGCAAACGGGGATGATGACTGGGAGTACGAAGAAATCATACTGGAGCGCGGTGGCGCGGGTCTGGGATTTAGCATCGCCGGTGGTACTGACAATCCTCACTTTGGCAACGATACTGCAATTTATATCACAAAACTTATACCAGGCGGTGCGGCATCAGCAGACGGCCGTTTGCGTGTCAATGACACGATACTCCAGGTGAATGAGGTGTCAGTTGTCGACGTTCCCCATGCATCGGCCGTCGATGCGCTCAAAAAAGCCGGCAATACTGTTAAACTGGTAAGTCCTAAAACAAAAAAAAAACTCATTCGACAATTTAAATTTTATTTTTGTCATCCGAACAATATTGCTCATACTCATAGCATTGTCAAATGTATACTTTAATACTTTAACACTTGACATCTCTTAAACATTTTTTATCCAGTACCATTTCTCACTTTAGTGACTGGTCGTACGCCCGCGGCCGACGCGCATTAATATCTCTCTCACCGAGAAACTTCTCTCGACTTACGGAAGACTTCTTGTATCTGACGTGGAATGAAGGATGGTCTCGCGGGTCTACTCTGGAGTAAATGCCCCTGAATCCTTGACTTTTTCAAGAAAAAATATTTCTAAACGTCAATTATTAGTTTTTCTTAAAAGAAGAAAAAGAAGAAGAAAAGATTTTTTTATTTAATAAAAATGAGGTTAATTATCGTAAAAAGTCATTCTTACACAACTGGGAAAAAAAAGTAAATTGATTGAGTCCTCGGGTGGGTCTATTGGGAATGTCAAGGGTCCAATAGTAAGATCTCTTTCTAAATGTCCAATTATCGTTTAGAGACTCGATCGAATGGCCATATATCGTTCCGTTGTATCCAGAATTGTTGGGATTGGAAAAAGTCTCTCTACTTTCGATGTACATCAATGTATTTATATATGTATATATCTATGTGATGCTTTTTTCACTCCCTAAGAGTTTGTTTTTTTTTCTCTCAGGAGAACGCGACTGTTCAGTCAACTCCCTTATCCCGCTAAACTTTTTTTCTGCTGCTCGTGATATTTGAAAAGAAATGGCTGACGTAGCTACGAATCGATGCGTCGATTTTTGTGAATTACTACTATACTCTATATACTAACTTATATACATACACATATATGAGTACACGTACATATAAAAACCAATTTTATATCACAACATTTTCTGACATATTACTTTAGATATAAATCATTGATCCATTTCGATAAACACGATATTGCTTTTGTATGCTCATTGTCTTTTTATACTCTTTTATACAGACACACGCCGCAATATATTTATCTATGTTTTATAGATACATTCTATACTGCAATAACATTCATTTTTACTCGACAAAATAAACTCACACGCGTTTATATTAGTACTGATATTTTTACGCTTATACAACCATATAAAATTAAGTAAACATCGCGTATTAAAGCGTATAATACGTTTAATTCTTATTCTTTAGAATTTTGTATAATCTATTTATTATTATAATTATAAATTGTAGTTTTAAAAAAGTTAAAAAATGATGTGATAGAGAATTAGACTATAAATTAGGAAATTATTTTCTATGATTTTTAACAATTTCAAAATAAAAGTAGAAAGATTATAAAAGTTTATTTTATCGTAAAGAAAGCGTAAAGTGCTTCATTACATTGTTGTAAATATTTTACGGATAGATATTTGTAGAATTAAACTAATTAAAAAAAATGTCGGAAAAAGTATCTGACGCTTTTTTTATGCTGAAATGAATTTTTTGTTGATTGAAAAATATTTTCCACTCTTTGATTCAATTTACTATCAAACCGTGAATTCTATTTTGCTAAATTAAAATTTAATATAAAAATTTTTATTATAGTTAAAATCTAGAAGCGTTAAATTGTAATAGTTTACTTGATTAATTAAAAATAATAATTAATGTTATTTCATAGATAACGTATGCTTGTAAAATTATTAATTTTATTTCTATAAAAGCACTATCATGACAAGAATTCTTGAATCAAGTGAATTAAATTTACTTGAATCAAAAAGAATTTCTCAGTTGAAAAATTTTTCTCTTGAATAAATTTTATTTTTTTTGTATCAATGTCAAGCTAATAAAAGTGAATTAAAAAGTAACTATAACCTATTTATTTATATTTTCAGTACGTACGAAGACGAAGACACCTACATTTGACAGAAATCGAATTAATAAAAGGGTCAAAAGGGCTTGGATTCAGTATTGCCGGTGGTATTGGCAATCAGCACATACCCGGTGATAATGGAATCTACGTCACGAAAATTATGGATGGCGGAGCAGCACAGGTTGACGGACGGCTCGTCGTAGGTGACAAATTAGTCGCCGTCAGAAATAGTTTGGTAAGTTAAATATAATTTCTGCCTAATAATTGCCTCTTGCTCAAATATAAAAAAAAAAAGTTTTTTAATGACAATTAATAACCGAGTAAAAAAAATAGCAACAACCTTGAAGCGGTAATTTATCACAGGCGGACTGTTTTATTGGTCCGTCAGAAAAAAAAAGATTTACCTTTTTCTTTTTCGCTCACTTGAACTTCTCTGGCCTATATCTGTTTCCGTATTTATATCTATATTTCTACAAGTGTCGTAGTGTTTACTATAGCGGTTCGCAACAAATGGATGGTTAAGTGCGGATGGGAGAAATAGATTAGGCCGTGGAGTTAGGTCACCGTGGCGGTAATTGATAGCTTTGGGTAAAGACCCACCGTCTGCACGTAGCACAATCTACTAGAAAGCCTTTTCGCGATTTTATACTTTGACGACTCCCCCACGTATTTCGGTTTTCGCAATAGACCGATTTATCTTGGTCATCCCTTGGGATCTCCCACTGTTATCCAAAGGGCAAATGAAAAAAAAACTTACACATACTTTAAGAAAATATTAAAACTACACAAGAAGATATTTCTTTTTAATGTAAAAAAAAAATTATAAAAAAAAAAAGAAAAAAAAACTCCTATAAAATAGAATAGAATAAAATATAAAATACTAAATCCACCAGTTTCAACCAAATAGATATTTTATTATTCAATTCTCGAATCCCCATCAAACAACTTTTCCGATAAATTTTAAATTACCATAAATTTTAAGTGCGCCCTCCCCTAAATATATATAAAACAAACCACTAAAAATTTAAACGAATTAATTAAACTAAAAAATAAAAAGCCTCTGATATAATATAACGAGTTGAAACTTTAAATTCTCCATTAGTTTGTCAAAAGTTTATGGCCACCTGTGCGACCGGAAGAGTACGAGTTTGCGATTCGTTGGGCTTATAATCGCATTTCCGATGTAACAAATGAGAATGGAAGCGAAAAATTTTTTTCTTTCTTCTTGTTCTTCTTTTTTATCTTTATGTATACATATATATATGTATATAAACTTTTTATATTTTTTGTTACGGTGTACTAACCTAGTGTACTAACGACGTCGCAATAATGACCGCCGTTAGTGCGCCAGCGTTTTCGTTCGCCAAAAGGAACTTCTCACTTCAGACAGTGGCAATAAGAAAGCCCATTATCGATCCCAACCACTTACTTGCTTGGTCTCTTGCTTCTTCTTGTTTTCAAACAAACTATCCGTCTTTTTTTTACGCGGATATATCTATATTTCTATCTCAACCTCTATTATTTTAGAAGCCCGCCTACGAAACTACCCTGTACCATCCGTGTCCAGATGCTTCTTGTCGTCTCGCAAGTAATTCACCGCGGTAATTAGTTGTTCGTTGCAAATTCGGGATAAAAAATACGCTGCTACTGTATTGCACGCAGACTTATTTTAAATATTTAACAATTAAGAAAGTTATTATTGTCAATATAATAATTATTCGAGTTAATATAATTGACATTGATTTCTTCAAAGAGAATTTTAGCTCAAAGAAAAAACAGAAATTATTTTTTTTTCTATTTCTTTTTCATTTATTCATATTTTAAGATTATGCAGAAACATTTTGAATAAAAAAATTAAAATCTTCTAAAATATTTCTTTAATTGGGAAAAAAAAGATAATAAAGCAATTAAACAAATATGTTTGAAAACGAAGCATTCCTAGAGAGGGATTAAAAAAAAGGTCGTCAATCTAAACCGAATAGGTCCGCATCTTATTACCGTTCAAGTTTACAATTGGTGTACTAATTAGTATACTATTGTATACAATAGTTATTTTCGATATGTATACGCAAAGATAGGAATTCTAACGGCTTGAAGTGACGTTACGAGCTTGAGGCTATGGGGCGCATTCTTGTCAAGACCAAGTTAGTTATCCGGCCGAGCAAAGCGTCCGGATATAGTACGAGGTCTTGATGAGAATGTATCCATAACCTCGAACGTGTGCCTTCATTTCAAGTCTGTCAGGGTTCTTACCGTTGAACATAAAGTATCGAACAAAATTTTTTATCAACAAACGGCGGAAGTTGAATTTGAGAGAGAAACAGTCAAAAATATTCAATTACTGTTCATTTAATTTAAAAGCAAAAGAATTATGTCAAAACATACAGTACTAATGATATAATATTAAATAATAGTTTTTAATTATTTCGTTATTAGAATGTTTTTTTTTTAATTTTATGAAATTTTATATTATTTTTTTTGTTAATTTTTTGTTGAATTTAAGTTGACAAGATTCATTTTCGACTTCTTGTTGGATAAAATTTTTCAAAATTTTTTTCGTGACGCTTGAGATAAATAATATTCTTCAATGTGTAAATTTTAAAAATATAAAAAAAAATTTTTTTTCTATTCTTAAAAATTATTAGACTAGATTTTTTAATATCTCAGAAAAAAAATTAATTAAACTAAATATGATGCTTATTTGTTAACAGGGTGACAAAAACTTGGAGAATGTAACACACGAAGAAGCAGTGGCGACTTTGAAGGCGACTCAAGACAGGGTAGTTTTGCTGGTCGCCAAACCAGAAGGCGTATTGCCTCCGCCACCGCCGGCATCAGACCACTCGCTATCACCCCAACCACGTAAGCACACGTTGCTAAACTAGACGACTTTATTTAGTTGTTTTTATAAAATTTTTATTTTTTTATTCTCGGGACTTTCTTCACCCAGCGTGGCATGCTTTTCACACGCCAAACCCGCCAGTAACAGCAACACCGTCAAACCCCGGTTTTGCACAAAGTATACAGACTCAAAAGAAAACTCAGTCTCTGAAAAGTACATAACTTTAGCGAAAATTTTTCATTGCCTTCAGTTGAAACGTTCAAAACCAGAAACCGTCTACGGCCTTCCGCTCGATAAAAGTTTCACGCCGCGCGAGATAAAACCACCTTTACTTGGCATGTACACCCGGTCAATTCTCTTTTGTTTGGAATCTCTGGCATGAAAAACTAAAATCTCACCCCTTCGAGCCACAACACCCTATTATTTTTAACGTCAGCGCCTGAAAAACCTACATATAATTTATTATAAATTTAGACGGAACCTATTTGAATAAATGAATAAACAAATTTACACTTAGAGAAAAAAAAATTTAATTAAAATCGCTTTATTTTTAATTACTCATCATTCATCGGGAACGAATTTTTTCAATTACACAAAAATAATAGAAGAAGTGAATAAAAAGAAAGTCACTCGCTTCACATAAAATTAAAAATTTATTTTCTTTTATTTTAATTACCGAGGACATACGTTTCGCTTGATTAAAATGTACTTTCTTTTGTTTCCGCTCTTATTTCTTAAGGTAAACAAAATGGCTCTGTAACTGCATTGGAAAATAATTCACTGGCGTATTCACAAGAATCGCGGCATGCTTCCTCCCTGGCACTCCATGGAGCGGTAACACCACGAGCAGTATCTCAGGAAGACATCTCACGGTGAGTTTAATATATTTATTTATTTCTTTCGAGATTTAAAATTTATTACTTTTTCGAGGGTCCCTTAGTGCTTATAAAATCCATTCACCAGATAAACAAATATTCCTGTCTTTTCAAATTACGTAAATTAAATCATTTGCAGATCGAGAAAAATTTTTATAAAAACTTATTGTGATTTCCATAAAAACAAAATATTTTTCTTCTTTTTGTTATACAACAGAAAGTAAGCTAATGAAGAGAAGTAATCATTACTAAGTTTGATGGAGATTATTACCATAAATGTGTTTCTGTAAAAAAATCAATTTTGTGATATCATTACAAACCCGTGCAATAAAAAAAATTTAGTTTAATAATTTTCTTCTAAAATTCATAATTCGAAACAAAATTAAGGCTTTATAATAAATTGTTCAAAAATCTATTTCAATTTTCTTAAAAAAATATACAAAATTTTTTTCCCGGTAAATATCTTTTCCAACAATAATAAAAAATATTAATTTAAGGATCAACTTGCAAAAAAAAATTTTTTTTATTAATACAAGAAAATTGAAATAATTTTTTAGGTGAATTTATCACGAAATGATATTTATTTCTAAACATGAATTTAAAAAAAGAAATTGATAATAAATTAAAAAATTTTTTTACCGGAATAATTTTCTTCCGATATTGACAAATCCATTAATAAAAAAAAAAAAAAAAAAAAAAAACCTTTCTATGATTGTAAAATAAGAGAAAAAACTGACTCAAGTAAAGCGAATCGAACAGAATTTGAAATCTAAAGTCCAGTTAATTATGCATACGGTAGACTGGACATTGGCAGTATGTGTATCAGAATTGGCGGTAGATATAGTAAGAGGGAGGGCGGTCAGGGGACATGAGAAGGGCCGGTAGGAATTATGCTAGCCACTGCTCGAGCTAATTGCCAATGGATTAAGGGCTTATCGAATAGACCAGGCATTGGATCGGACACGATATACTGATCGGAGTGTAGTTGTGCATCCTTCCATTGACCTGTCGCTCACTATTAACCCCATCGAGCTCTAAAGTCACGTGCACAACACACATCCTTAACCACTATTGTTGTCTTGTCATTGTAATTGAGAAATTAAACCTCACAACACCAGAATCTTCTTAATCTTTATTTCTAAATCTCTTCAGTATTAGTATTAGAGCTTTCATTGCTTTGTAACCAGCACACACCGGGTTAAATGTTTCGCTCTTATCTAATTAATCTAAAGGTTTATGCCTTATTTTATTGCAACTCCAACGTCATTTTTAAGTATTGATTTTAACTTAAATTTTAATAGCCAAAAATTTATTGCTCAAGAGTTATATCAGGCGACAGACGTTTGCAATTCTTATTATAATAATAATAATAATAATAATGATAATGTAATTTAGTCAACCAGTACTAGTACCAGCAGTCCATAGAAAAAGGTTCTTATTGCGAGAATTAGCTTATCTTGTACTAAGGAGTAAAACGGGGTAGAGTTGTAAAAAATGAGTGGCACTCGTTTGTACATACTCAAACGAAATTTTTTATCCCCATTCATGTTCTTTAATATAATAAGTCAGGAGAAAAAAATTCAACGTCGTCTTGAAACTTTTATTGAGGCAATAAGAAATGAAATAACGAGGAAAAAAATGAAACCTTGCGAAAAAAAAACCCAACACTAAAAGGTTACACTTTTTATGGAAAATAAAAAACATTTGAAATATTGTTTATGCAAAGTGTTAAACCCCCGTCAGGCTTCGGTCCATTAAACGAAATTATTTTTTTTTTTTTTTTAGAATTCGATTTAAGTAGGATCTTGAAATATGTTTTTTCGAATAAAATTTTTCTCCCTTATTTTTTTATATTACTCAAAACTATCAACGTTTTATCGTAAAAAATATATTTATTACCATTTATATGTAGGTATAAATTTTTCAATAATCTCTTTTGTCTCGGAGATATTTGTCGAAACATTTTTACTTATGCGCGCAATAAAGATTTTGTTTGATCAGTAAAGCGTGAAAGAAGAAATTCTTCTCAAGTAATGAAATTTTCGTTGCATGAAGATGTATGACAAAGACTTTAAGTTTATTAGATGTACACATATGTATGTATGCATGTATAAATGTCCTCTCTCATATGCCATTATAACAACAATAAATCCCAATGACAGCCCTCTCGTAATACGCCGAAAGTACTATACTCATGCCGTATATATTCATACGTCATATCTAAACCCCGGACAAACGGCTTAAACAAACTTCCTGGTTATCTGGGTACCCACGATCTATGGTTTTGGTATTATTATTACTTTTAAGTTAAATTATGGATACTTTATTCCCGACATAATTAATTGACCGGTATTTCAAAGTAATTTACCGCAATAATTCTACTTTTTCTTTTTCTATTATTTTTATCATAAATCACATAATTTTGTGATGAAAATCTTAAGATAATATTTTACTTTTATTATTATTTTTCAACAAAAATTAGTTAAGCAATATGCAATTTTGTTATTATTGTATGAAAATTAAAAATCCTTCTCTAGCCAGTTGCTGAAAAATATTGAACAAAATTTAAAATATTAAAAAGGTAAAAAAAAATAAAATAAAATTTTTTTTAGTGTATTTCAAGAAAAATTACAAAAAATATTTTTTTTTGAGTGCCAACAGTAAAAAAATACTGCTTCAATATAAGTTAATATCATAAAATGCAAGAGTTAAATTTATAAATTATTTTTATTTACATTTTTCCTCGGATTCAACAAAAATAATAAAAAAGTTAAATAAGAATGAAGGAACGTAATATTTCGACTATGAAGTCCTTATCAACAGAGAGCATAATGTGGCCCAAGTAGGCACTCAAAATCATAAGTATGTTCAATGCTCGTAGCACTTGAACTTTCTCAGTACTTGTGTGTACTCAGTGGTACATTATATCGGCGGTGAGTAGAGTAGAGGCCAATGCAGTGTGCAGTGTTAAATGTGCATGTGCATGTGCATGTGCTGGATATTATAAGGGAGAGAAGACGGAGGAACTTCTTGGCACGGGTACGTCTGTTCGGAACATATATAATCCCGCTTTCAGATGCAGTAGGCCAGGGTCAGGCAACATGCACAGCGTTCTGTCACGAGACCAAAAAAATATAACATACTCTCAATGATTGATTCACCAGATAAATTATTTCTAAATTTTTTATTCTCAACAATAGATTTGTAATTTATTCCAACATTTTATAGAGTTCATTTTTCCTTTGAATAGAAACCAAAAACTTTGGCTCTCAACTCTTTTCTTCTCTTGACTGTCGACTCTCGACATTTTTGTTTAATGTGAACAGAAAGAAGAGAAAAAGTGTAGTGCTATGCAGCAAAAAATCTAAAAAATTAGGAAATAAAAACCAGGGTATTTAATTACGTATACATGAAAAGAGAAAATGAAAAATGTGAGTGAGGATATTTAAAATCCTTTAGCCCTTTTCATCCACTGGTCACATTGTCATCCATAGCAAAGTTACCCGACACGTACTGAAGCATATGTAGAAAAGGAGACGGAAAATTTAATTTTTTCTGGGCTCACGTTTCTGTTTGACGGTGAGCTACGTGAAATTACTATTCCGGGGAATCTAGCTCAGAATGTAAACTCTAGAAAAAATCTAAAAAATCATTTATGCTAAGAAGAGTTCATACCCATAGATTTACATAACATTCACACAGATATAGATATAGACGTAGATATTTTAACCGGAATTGTCTGACGCTGACACAGCGACAATTTAAAACTCGACAAATACAATTTTTACTTGAGATATTTTCTTAGCGCTGACGCTATTGTACTCGGTAATAAGTTTAGTGTTAACAAAAAAACAATAAATCTCTATTATATGATTCAAATAGAATATGATTGTATAAAATAAAATAATGAAACTGGAAGCTGATGGGATATTATTTAATAGCACACGCCGGCCTTGACAAGTACATTTATGAACAATGAAAGTAACTGGGATTAAGTAATCATCAGATACACCGGAAACTTTGAATACTTTTAATTAATTACGGCGGTTTAATTGCATTGTTTGATTTGAATACTTCTCAGGGCAATTTGTTTTATCGAATTACTTAGAACAGAAGCTGGAATTTTTTTTTTCTTCTAATACAATGTCCGCGATAATAAGAAGAAGAAGTAATAAAGTATGAAAATAATTCCAGTAATTTTAATATTTTAGTCTTAATTAGAAGTAATTGTGATTTCAGAGTGAAAAAAATTGTTATAATTACTTGTAATTTGAGTGGATAATTATCCGAGAGAAAATGTAGTGAGAAAAAATGAAGTTGTTAATTTAATGGGAGTACACAAACCTGGTTTGTAAGCGTTAGGATAACAAGACAAAAGACAAACGAGCCGATAGTCGATAAACCTTTAATCTAGAGAGTGTAGAGGAGTTATTGACGGGATCATAATCAATGTGCTTTGATGCCTGAAACGAAGGCTTTCAATTTTGCGGTTATCGCGGTCCTCGTTAATATGGAGAACAGTTCATTAACTGTCGTATAAGTATGCCGCAGAATATGACGTAATAGGCAAAGAGGATAAGGAGCAATTACAAGTATTTGATAGCAATACTCCGGCTTCTATCTCTGTTCGTAAGAAGCTCTTTAGTTGTTTTCCTTAATATTGTCAATAATGTCAATAATCACAATTGGTACAAATAGCAGTACCGAAAAAATTACCAGTAAGAAAATTTTTAATACGACCATTCATGTCCTAATATACTTATATCAGTCGTAATATGGTCATATATACTGATATACCATTTTTCAGGATTTAATAAGGTTTGTTGAAGTTATTTTTTTGTCTAAATAAAGATTAATATCTTAATAATTATAATAATTAACATCTTAATAACTATAAAAATTTTACGCAATTAAACATTGTCAATATAATTTGTAATGCAATTGAATAAAAAAAGAGAAGAAATGTAAATTAACGAAAATTTAATTGCATTAAAAGTAAACATTTTTAAAAACTAAAAAAAAAAAACGATTTTTCGACCAAAGGTAGTATTGAAAATCTCCGATAGAGAAGATAAGTTATAAAAAAAAAAAAGTTATTTTTTTACCCTCCTAAGAAGCTTATCTCATATTGATTTTTAGTTAAATCAATTCTTAAACCAATTTTTGTTTAATATTACACATTAATTGACTTCCAAATTTTTCGAATAATAAAAAATAAAAAATTATTTTATTATTCTCTTACATAGACTGACATAACCATATAAGAAAATTTTTTCACGGGTGAATTTCAACTGCAGAAACATGTCAATACTTTTTATAAAAACAAAAATTGTAATAAAAATAAAAATAGGAACACATTATTCAATATTTTATATTCAGTATGAATCATAAAAAAATGATTATTTTTTTCCAATTAAAAGTAACTCTAGGTAGAATCAGACAAGATAAATTAAACGCAGATCTCACAATTTTCTACTCATGACTTGACGCTGAAATTTCCTCACGGAATAACTTGTGCAAAATTCATTCATCCTCGTTACTCGCTCGACAAGTTTATTTCATCTGTTCTCCTGTTCTCTTTTTACCTTATGATGTTCCTGAAATACGAATAACTTTCATCACTTCTTGTCCTTCATTTTCTTGAGTTTCTTCTTCTATATCTACATTTTCCATTCTTTTTCTCAAACTACTTATCCTTTCCTTTTCCTCTTCCTTATTTTTTTCTACCTTGTCTTCCTCTTCCTCTTTCTTCTCGTCTTCTTCTACTTCTTTACTTCCTCGTCGGGTGTATTTAAGCAGAAGATCTCTCAGAGTCTGCTCGTAAAACTTTGTGGATCGAATCTATCGAGGCGTTAAAAGAACGTAAAATGAATTTATTGATCTTAATTAAACTTTTGATACCCAAAATTTTAATATTGTGCTCTATAATAACGAAATAAACTGAACTAAATTAAAATAAGGTAATAAACAAGAGTGCTTTATAAAAAGTGACAAACAAAGCAACAGACAACAGTTAGTTAGATTTAATTATTTCTTCCGTGATATTTTTTAAATGCAAGATCTAATGAGTTAAAAATAAATAAAAACAGAAAGAATAAAATAACCTCGCATAAATATTTTATTTTCTACAAAACCGTTCATCCCTTGAGGCAAAAGTGGAATTACATTAGGTAATTTGTCTGATACTACAACCATACTCCGTACATATAATTCATGCACAGTAAAGAGACAAAGAGGCAAAGGAAAATGAGCGAATGAGATCCTTTCATAGGACACAGCAAGCACTGATTCAGGAAGTTAGTCAACGGTTCTAGCCACTGGTTATAGTAGTAGAAGCACAGCAGCTCTCTTGCTGCCAGAATTCGCGCTGATGAAGAGAACTTGGACATATATACATACATATATATTATAAATAGATATATCTATATTTATAGCTTCTCGTTTCATATGAATACAAGCAACGACAGTTAACATTGCTTTCTATTGAAAAAGTTATTCGGGTCATTGACGCAGCTTCACCGTCAGATGAAAACTTTGTTTACTCTCGACTATTATACATCTCATCTACCATTACGCTTTCATTTACTCTTTAACAGTTTGTCTGTATTCATAATTTACATTATTTAAAAATTTTAATTACGCTTCTCTCTTTATACATTATTTTCATTTAAAATTCAGAAACAAACAATATTATTATAGAGTAGAAGATAAATATTTTAAAGCAATTTCTATTTACTAATAATATTATACCGAGAAAATAATATCGTTGTTTTTTTGAATAGTAAAATTGTTATTTATTTATTCATAACTTCATTATCTTATAAGTAGTAATGGTGACCGTGATGAGTAAAACTAAATAACAATCATTAAATCACTCATCATTCCATTAATTATGACTCATTTTAAAATTTGCATAAAAAAGATTGGTATGCTCATGGATATTCATTCACTAAATTACATATTAAAATATTTTAAATTGGGATAATGAAAAGTTTTACTCCATGTTTGATATTAAAGATAACAACAAAGTTGAGTTGTGTAAATAATTTTTTGATTACTTAATCTGATAACTGAGTTATTATTGAGTCACTCTGATAAGATTTTACAAATCAAGTTTCTTGAGTTTTTAAAACATTGAATTTCAATAAAATTATTATTATTATCATTTTTTCATAATCAACCACGTTTCAAATCTAAGTCAACACTCATTCAGTAAATCGATTATTAAAACACATGAAATCGAATTTAGTTTTAACCTTTAAGCTTAGCAACGGTTAAACTTAATCCTAATATGTGCAGAATTACTTTTACTCGAATTAACTCAGGGCAACTGGTATTTGGATTTGAAACTCTTATGGTATTACAACTGGTGCACTTGCGTTTGACCCAACCCAGCAAACTACCTCTTCAGCTCAGCTTCAAACCCAGCATATGCAGAAAATACAGTTAAATTGTGTATCAATGAGCATGGAGTGAGTCAAAAGTCAAGAAACTCTTACCAGTAGCTAAATTACCACGTGTATATGTCATCGACTTCCACTTAAACGACATGTAAATTCAAACGGAGAGTTAAATACAATTAGCCTCTTCTCTTGCCAATACCTTTCTTCGGTTCTCTTTACCTTTAAACACTACACCTATGTACCTACACTGAGAGAAAATTTTATTTAATAGTAATAAAAAAGTTTATTTGGACTTAAAAAAAAAACTTAGTTAATAGTAATAAAATTATATTCCATATGAATAAAATTTTATTAGTATTTAATAAAATTTTCTTAAATACTAATATGTGTTTTTCATACGAATATTAAGTCATTAAAACAAATAATTTAAAAAAAAAAAATTAATATTTATCAATTAATTATAGTATATTCAAATATATTTTCAATGTAAAATCTTTTAATAAATAAATAGTATAAAGATGTTCCAACGAAACATCCTAACCTAACCTACTTGTTTATTTCCCCTTCCTCTTTATTAGCCAAATAAACGTTTTATTAAATAGTTATAAAATTTTATTACTATTAAATAAAATTTTCTCTCAGTGTACTGTACAGATTACAAGCACAAGTGGCCATTCAAACGGAACGTTACTCAGGAAATTTTCAGCTCAAGTCAATCGTATATGTTATACATAACAAGGTTTAGTCGCCCAGAGGTAGCTTCTATTCGGTTGAATCGCTTTTACTTGTGTAGCCTAGTGTAAGTGTTATGTATTGGAAAATAAAATAGTAAAGTAAAGGTAAAATACCTCAACCCGTAACTCCAGTATGCTATCTGGTATTCCGTCCAAGTCCGAGCGAGTAACCATCGCATTGGTAATCATATGACACGTCTGTACGTCGTTAGTCGTTGTGTCACGAGTGTGACTCACTCTTCTGCACATAATACGTACACGTATATCTATATCTACATCTAAATAAATATATATGTATACAATGATGGGAAGGAAGGTTCTCCTACTGCTTTACACACTTATTTCTATTCGACTTAGTATTCCATTGCGAGGCAATCACGAAACATTGTCAATTGCTTTAAAAGACTTTACACACTAACTTTTAACTTTTACCTTTTCCCTTACTGTTATTATGTTAATTATTGTTATTATCGATTTATTCAATCAATATTGTTAAGTGCCGTCTGTTGTTAATTTTTAACTAAGTGACTAAAAGTTTTTATATGGATTTACTGATTTAGGTAATATTATATTCAAGTTAATTTAATGTTACACTCCGAACTAATAATACAATTACTCAATTTGCTTTAATATAAGTTTTTGTGATAAGATTGTTTTGTACATAAAATTTCTATTTTATGAAATTCGAGTGAATTATGTTTACTATTAAACCGGATGCACAGAAAATAGTCGTTCAAAACACCTGCTGAATGGTTGTACGTAAGCATAAGTATAAGATGCGCGAGTAATAAATAAAGTATACGTATAAGACGCATAAATTATGTGGATAAATTTTTCCGAGTTAATAATCTACCGAGTTGAATTTGAGACGGAAAATGATGTACAATTTTTATGTTGTATTAAAATTTATTTTTTTTTTTTTTAAGAAATATCTCGGCTATTTTTATTTTAAATTTTTAGATATTATACGGTGAACATTGTCGTTAGTTATGTTTTTTATGTATTTTTTCTTGCATCGGCGTTCCAACCACCGCTAGTTATTATTATGGAAAAATAAGAAAAAAGTTAAGTTAAGGACAGTCTAGAGGAAGTCCCGACGTAACGCCAGTAGACCGAGCTATGCCGTACACGTGCGCACAGATTTATACGGTTTATTTCGAGTTTCTCTGCTGGTGGTCCGGACGATTTCATTATAATGGAAAAAAAAAGCATTAACGAAAAATAAAATCTTTAGATAAATAAACTAGGGTTTGTTTTTAAAAGATAATAATAACAGTCATATTAATAATAATAATAATAATAATAATAATAATAATAATAATAATAATAATAACAATGATGATGATATTGATAATGGGATATTAAATACTGAAAATGATCGACGGTAAATAATTTAAATTTTCACTCGTCAATTTCAAACTCATTTTCTCCATTGCATCATTATGAAATATCAATGTAGATTGACAGGCTGACAGAAAATCTTTTTCCCAATGAAATATTGTAGAGAGTACTAGACATATTTACTTTAAAAAAATATCAGGTGAAAAAAAAAAAAAAAAAAACAGAAAAAAAAATAATTTTTGATAAATGTTTTAAAATTTTATTTTACCCAGAAAATATTTATTTGCAATTGTTTCATTGAAGCGAAACAAATAAAAGATAAATATTTTTTAATTGAATAATAGTATTTATTTATTATCACTTTGTTTTATCGAACAGCGGTTTCAATTTTTATTCATTTATTCACGTCACTAAAATAAATACATTCGTAGCGAAATAATGTAATTGAAAATATGAGTTCAAAGCTTTACATATTTACTATTCGGCTTTGGTTGAACTAAAAATTTTCTATGACCAATGAATCCCAAAAATTTGATCGGATCGCGGACGAGAATTCGATCGGCATAAGTGACGTGCCGTCTTGGGCTTTGGATGCCGAAGATTCTCCGGACTAGTAGTCTTAACTTTAAGTATTCGCGATATAATGCGACGAGCTTATAAAGTCTTCTCCGGAAGACTATTGACTGTAAGCTATAAACTGTAAACTATGAGCTATAAACTGCAAACTAAACATCGAGTTTATCGAAAATAGACAAGATGAGACGAGTCAAGATGGAAGCTGTTTTGCAGTGGTGTGTATGTAGTAGGCTGGTATTAAATGTAGCATCAAGTAACGGAAGGTGTGTCCGATGAAATGAAAATACACGAGTATATTGAGGAGATTGGTTGGCTGGTTGGTTGGATTCTATGGCGTCATCACCAGGTATCGCGTTATCGCGCACTAAAATCGAGTAGCAGATACTAGGCGACTCTAGGGGAGAATATTCACACTGTTAGCGAGAACATTGGATGGGCATACAAACATACCATGTGTTTACATCGACGTACAACAACGTCCATTGGAACTAACGATACCGCGGATTTGGCATTAACGACGAGTTCCCGTTTATTTTACGATACCCTCGGTTTTAGATACCCTATAGTTATTCTATGTACGACACTACTACACTGCACTAGACTTTACTGTCCCATGGTATCGTCAGAAATACAATCGGGTCATTTACGGATGAATTACGCTGGTATATTGACCGTAAAAATGAATCACATATTTTTTCATTCATCAGTTCTCTTTTCATCACTGTTTTCTCTTTTATTTATGAAACAAATACACAAATTTTAATGGTCATCTGCAAAAACAATCATTATCATAATCATCATAAAAATATATTTGAATGAAATTTTATTCAATTACTAGTTGTCAATCGCTGGACTTGAGTTTAAATTTGGACACCTTTATCATCGTAATTATGAATCTATTGAATCTGAAAAATATCAAATTATTCAATCAACGATAGAATTATAACGCTTTATTCATTTAAATAAAATTATAAAAGAAAAGATTTGTAAAGAAAAATTATTTTATGATAAAAAAATTAATTTGATTTAAGAAATAAATTCTTGAACCAAGAATATTATTTTCAAGAGTTTAATCATCTTGAATCAAGTAAGAAAATTCGTAAATCAAGTAAAATTTACTTGAACCAAGTAGAATTTAGTTCGAAAATTTCGCTCTCAAATTAAGATAATTTTTTTTTTCATTATATTAAAATATCAGCTGTGTTAACATATTATGGCATTTATATAATGACTATTATTAGTTTCATAGTTTTTTCGATTAGGGATGTCTAAAAAATAACTTTTTATTTTCGAGTATAGACATAAATTATTGAAGATATATATTTAATTTTTTTTACAATATCTTATTCAAAATTTGAAATACCATCATGAAAACTCACTTAGTTTCAGTTTGACATTTAAAACGAAATTTCAAAATTATTTGTAATTTAAATTTAATTCCATATTAAATTAACTATCATTGAATCAATTAAATTTTATTTAAATTAAAAATAATTAAATCATTGAATTTTTATTTTTATTTAAAATATTCTTGGTAATGAATTTTTCGATGTCAATGGTAGCTATATAATTTTAATAGTATTACCAATTTAAAAAACATCTCTCCTCATTAAAACCAATTTGCGCAAAAATGTATCAAATAATTTAGCTAAAATGATGAGCATCCAATAAATTAATCCATTTCGCTCTGACATTAAGCTCGGTTGAATCTAATCTATAATTCTGACGTGTCAATTCAATAGTGCGATATATTACCGTGAAAAAAAATTTAAGATTTGTAGATGCAATTTACCACTAAAAGATCCATCCACATCGCGCAATTTCCGTCTCCGAAATCCGAAATTGCGGTTGCATGCATACATGTGTGATGTGTACACAGCACACATGTGAGCAGATATCCAGAGACTATAATATAAGATAGGCAAATCGATATTGGTCTCGAGGCGTACATCGATTATCTATACAATATTCATTGAGTCTCGCAGGAAGTTTCTCTTGCATTCTGCTCCCTGAATATGCCATGCCTTGCTTGTATATATAGATATACATACGCAGATAGTACGTCAATGCATACATATGTACATGTAGACACCATGAGCCTATTTCGCGTTAATAGGTTGCTCCTCGATAGTAGCTCGAAATTCATAAATATACATGCTCCTCCCTATCCGTATACATTAATACAGTTATGTCTACGACAAGTTAAATCGACTTGACATTTTTTCGATAATATACCTTCAATACCACATGAACTATAGATATATATTTATTAATATTGGAATTGAAAATTGAAATGTACTTACAGCGTGTTCTTTTCCTTCACAATAGATAAATAGTGGTTTACACAGACTCGCGTGAACATGCATATCGGCGTGTGACAGCTAAAGTAAGAGTGAGAGTAAAAGTATATAAGATAAGTCTCGGTTTATTTCTGACAATGACATTCATCTACCCGGTAAATATCCAAGTAAAATGTCATAGTAAACGTTAAAATATCTACTTTGGTACATATGTGACTGAGTAGCGGGCTTTGGAGATAGCTGAGCGTTGATGCTTGTGTGATATAAACGTGAGCTATGAGTTTAGATAATGCCAGTCGGACCAAGCGACAGAAATGATGCCGCGCAAGAAACTCCCGCGGGAACTTGACACATTCTCCTTTACTCCTCTTCTATCCCGTTTATGATATTCTCAACAATTCCTTACTTTGCAGTATAGACACATTATAGTTGTGTATATAAGATAACACATTGTACGAAATGTTCCACATTATGTTTGTATACATTTTAGATGTATGTTAGTATCTAGTGTGGAATAAGGAACGGAGAGTAGTGTTCGAATCCCAGTTGCTTTCGTCAGCCATGCAAATAACCCAGTCAACCCCCAACAGCTAGACTCATGTTCTAACGTCTCAAGTCTCATGAGAATAAATATCCCACGTTGAACAAAGTCTCTGCAAATAAGATCTTGTGTAACAATAAATTTTTTATTTTTATTGTCACGAGTTATAAGTTATGATTTATTATTATTACAATAATATTACTGATAGAAATAATCAATTTTCGTGGTTCAAATAATTCAGAAAATAAAATTTTGATTGAAATAGCTGATTTGTAATGTAAAATTATTCATCGTTATAATTGTTTCGAATAAACAAATAATATGAGCGCAAATGAATATTCAGGTTTTTTTTTTTTTTTTAAGAATTAACCGTAGAGTAATTAATATTTAATTGAAATTATCCATATTAATTTACTGAAAATAATTTTTATTTTAATACACCGGAATTTTGTTCCTCTTTGATAAAATAAATTACTGATATTAAATTATTCATGATATCTATCCAGAAAATAATTATTTCGAAAATATATTATCATGGCTTATACGATATTATAATATTAAATATTCTATTAAAAATAACAATAATAAATTTTTATGCAAAAAAAAATAATGTTATATTAAATATTTCTGTTTCAGGTGAGTAATGAAGAAGTAATAAATATTAATAGCCAGAAAAATGGGTAAGAGATAAAAATTAAAATAGCTTAGTGATTAGTAAGCGCAATTCATAAATAGAAGGAAGTGGTATTGTATAGTATAATAAAATAAAATAAAATAATAAGCCCGTATATTATGTATAGTTAGTAATATAGGAGCCGATACTCATTGGCTGAGTCATAAGCGAGAAATTCCAGGAAAGCCCGGGGACATGTTACGTTATGCAGTTATTTCCTCTTTCACGTGTTTAAATACTTTCACGTTCAATGAACCACGTGATACAGTTTATTTTCCTGGAACAAGAGTTGTAAGTACTATACGGTGTAAGGTACACTGTACAGTAGGATATACCCCGGAGTCAAGTCTGTGCAGAAACTAAATATATCGTATGCATATACATATAGAGCGATATAGTATAGCTGAGATAATTCAATCGAGCTTGATAGTTGAGAGTAAACTAAACTGTGATGCTGTGAAGCGTGTTTCGTAGTGGTTAATCCGACGTACCCTACTATCTAACGATATTTCGCAGAGCTTCCTATTTGTAATTAGTTACCAGAGACATTTCTCTAATATATATATACATTTAATTATCTGTAGATTTATCTTATCATTTATTTACTATTTATCGTTAATTTAACCCTAGGGCTCCCTCTGATTAAATACATTGCCCTACAATTTCGTACTCGTTATTTAAATCAACCGTATTCAATTTCATTTAAACATATCCCATTCTCATTTTATTTTATTTTATTACTTGAATTAAGTTATTTGTTTTATCCAGTCCGTTGTTTAAATCGTGGAATTTTTTAATAAAATAAAAATATTTTCCAGTCTTTGATACAAAAGGAATTATTTTACATTCAACGGTTTTAAATTTAAGAAAAGATACATTTTGTTAATCGGAGTTAATAGCAGCTAAGTTATTTGAACGATTAAAATAACAATAGATTAGTTTAAGTGCCGTTTAATAGTTTAACAACGTCTACAAGTAATCCGCAAGATCATGAAAAAAAGACGAAGATATGTTGATGAAAAGTCTCATATATATTTAGACATATACGGTACTTTGGCGACCCGCGATAGCTGGGAGAAATAATAAAATTGAGGTCGAATGTTATCAACTCCCACGTACATCTTATGAATCAGTCATCGAGATGATGAGACGGTACATTAGATTAGTAATATCATCTGATGTATCATTTCCTTGTATCTTCCGTCAATGAGGTGGGATACATGTAATATATAGTATATAAAATATAAAAAATAATGAATAATGATAAAAAAAAATTACTATAATTTAGAGAGTTGAGATTGAACCTTATCATCAAGAAACAGTTCTTGTATTTTCTCACGTTTTGATCCCTAATTCAATCAGACAGCTTTGATAGCAACAATAGTGAAGCTTATTAGGTGAATTGAAAACTATAATAATAAGTTGTATGGCGAAAAAAATACGTGAATGAAACTAAAGTTACAAAGTGCGCCGCGATAATAATTTATGTGATTGAATTATAAAGGAAGAAGTTGCGCTTATTTTATTTTATTTGAAAGGTAAATTGTTCAAAGGATTAAATTATAATTTATTACTCCCGTTACTATTATTATTTTTATAATTATTACTAAATTATTGTGATTATTTTTTTGTTATTATTGTTATTATTATTATCGATATTACTCAAATAAGATTAAAACAGAGTGAGAGAATGAGAAAGGGACAACGATATAAGTTTTCTTTAGTTCATTAATCTAAGTGCACTCTTTATATAAGTTTCGACACAAAGCACGCTAAAACCCAGCGCCAATTTGCAAAGTACTGCACGACGTATTGTCTAATTTCAGCTTTACATTAGGAGCCTGGATATATAGGTATAAACGACATATTTCAGAGTGTCCCAGTAAATTATTGTTTCAAAGTTTTGAATATTTTATTTACATCAGTTTTTTTTTTTTTTTTTTTTTTTTTTTTTTTTTTT